>PPNH02000070.1:0-69407 GCA_003707165.2 Phaffomyces opuntiae
GTCGTTTTATCCCATCAAATATCTGGGATTGGATTCATTGAAAGAGAAAATGCTTCTATTTTGAATGCCTCAATTATTCATTCTTTTATTGATGCCATTGAAAACAAGATTGGTTTAAACTATCCTGTTTTCTTAACTCAAAATGATGGTACAGTTCTATCTGCGTATGAATCTCTAGAACTTCCAATCAGAACATTCTCATCAGGTACAACAAACTCAATGAAAGGTGCTTCATATCTAGGTGATGTCATGGGAAAACCTGCCGTTGTTATTGATGTTGGAGGAACCACCGCTGATGTTGGTCTACTACTTCCAACTAGGTTTCCTCGTCAATCATCATCATATTGTACTGTTGGTGGTGGTGTCAGAATGAACTTTACAATGCCTCATGTTGAAAGTTTAGGTTTTGGAGGTGGTTCACTTGTTCAAGAAGTAGAAGAGTTTTGTTGGTCCAGAATCTGTTCGTTATGAAATTCTTGATAGATCTATGATCCTCAATGGGAATAAAATTACTGCATCTGATATTGCTGTCGCTGCTGATCCCTCATTATCTATTGGTAATCCATGCTGCAGGAAAGTTCTCTCCTGATTTTATTGCTAAGTTCCAAGAACGTGTTAAATTAATGTTGGAAACAGTGGTAGACAGAATGAAGACTGCACCACAAGATATCACTGTTCTAGCGGTTGGTGGGGGCTCGTTCATAGTTCCAAAAAATCTCGAAGGTGCTTCAGAAGTGATTAGACCACAATATTATAATACTGGCTATTGGTGCAGCATTAGGTAAAATTTCATTAGAGGTTCATGGCATTAAACAAATTACTGGAGGTTTAACTAAAGAAGGCGTCTTAGAAGATATGAAAAGAATCGCATTCCAAAAGGCTTTAGAAAAAGATGCTTTAGAATCTTCAATTGAAGTTATTTTTCGGTCTTATGACCCAGTTCTTTATGTTCCTATGAATTCATTGTTAAGACCATCTCAGATGTTGATTATGATACAATCAGAGATAAGAAAATTACTGTCCGTAAATCAAACGATGAAGATTTTGATACATTTGATTATTTGAATTACGTTCCTAAGATCAACCATGAGAAAGAATTGGAAATTTCTCAAATTGATCTTGAACTTTTAAGAATTGGTACCTAAATTCTTGGCTGTGGTGGTGGTGGTGATCCATTTTCATACTTCCTTGCTTCTTTAAATCTATTGAAGAATGGTGATACTATTAAAGTAATTGATGTTACAGATCTTCCGAATATATCAAAGACAAAGGTGATATCATATCTGTCTGTTCAGCAGGTTCCCCAACTGTCACACACGAACAATTGTTTGCAGAAGAGTTGATGAATTGTTATCATACTATGAGTAGATTTATTGGAAATGAGCCTGAACTTTGAAGCTGTTTTCCCAATTGAAATTGGTGGTGGTAATGGTATGATTACATTTACAGTCTCATCATCATCTAGAACATACCAGTCGTTGATGCCGATCTGACATTTCCAACTCATAATCAGACAATCACAGTTGTTTATACTCCAGAAGATGAAGCATTTTACCCTCCTACAGTGGTAAGTAATGGTAATGGAAATACAATGATTATTACTGAATCCAAAGATGATTTCTTATTAGAAAATGTTATGAGAGCTTCTCTTTCTGAAATAGGCCGTTGTTCAGTTGAGGTTATGAATCCACCAATGACATTTGAAGATGTTCAAGAGAAGACCATTGATCACTCACTGTCTTTAGCTTGGAGAATTGGTAAAGCTGTTAAAATTGCTAGACAAAAATCTGAAACTTATAAGCTTCCAGAAATCATCTTGAATTCAGTTGGAAATTCTGGTAAATAGTTGTTTTCTGGTAAAATTGTTGGAGTTGAAAGAATCATTTAAAGGCAATGTTTGGGGTGAAGTTTTAATTGAAGAGATAGAAAAAGAGAAAAGGAAAATGATCATACCGTTCAAGAATGAAAACATCTATGCTAAAATAGATGAAGAGATTATCCGCTCTGCTCCTGGTTTAATTTCCGTTATTGATTCTGATACTGGGGGAGCTGATTGTTGTTAATAACCTGAGTCAACAATGATCTACCTGAGTAAGAAGTTGCAACCAAATTAATCAGACAACTAAAGAGGTGAGTATCTTCTGTCTTAAGCAGGATGTTTCTTTTGCCTTTCATTACGTCTAACTGCCATAATGACCTCTCTAGTATTGAAAATGAAAATATGAGAGAGAAAAATCAAAGAATTCAAAAGGTGGGAAACTAAATCGACACAGATTTTTGAAAAAGAAAAAAGAAATCGAAGTCTATTTTTTGTTTTTCTGTTTTCTGTTTACTTTTGTTACGTAACTTTGACCTTTGACCAAAATAATGAAAATAAATTTGAATCGTATTAACAAAATTAAAAAACATATCAAATAACTTCATCATTAGGTATATATCAGACAAGGAAACAATCTCATAGTAATATAGGAAGCTTTAGCTTTCTACTAAATGTATTTTTATTACGTTAAAAAAGTTCTTGTAACGTTAAAAAAGTTCTTGTAGTGATTATATAATTTCATTGTTTGGGCAAATTATAAAAACATCGACAGATCGATGAGTTAGTTTTATATTTTGAGCTACTTATCACACACACCACAATATATATATATATATATAGAAGAGTTACTTCTGTACTGGACCCTGGTTTATTTCTTTTAGTGCTGGATTAACTTTGGGTGAAGCTTTATTTTTGAAAGTTTTTGACTAAGATATAAGAAAAGTCACATATAAGTGGGCAAGCTTAGGAGAATCTGAATCTAGCTTTCTAGCTTTTCTTAAAAATATGAATGATTCTTAATAAGATTCGAAAGTGATTTTTTTGGTATCATTGGTTCAAAAAGCGAATATTTAGTAAATAGCGAAGAATATGCGTCTGTACAAGAATTCTACTGATAAAATGTTTCTTGTTCAGAAAGGAATGCAAATTATAACGATCTGTTCTGATAATATGTGTATATTGGTTAGTAATCTTTCATTTTCTTGCTATCTTCTGGTAAAATTTATTGAAATGTCTCATATCAGATGAAGTGTTCTGTTAGAGCTAAATGCATTTATTTGCCCTTTCTTATGTATTTTGATTATTTTAACTTTTATCACGAACGATTTGTAATAACAGAATTAAAGTCAGAACTTTTACATATTTTTGAAGAGCTTTCACATTTAATCCATGTAGTCTAAATTTGCAAAACAATCATCAGTGTAGTTTGCAATAGTTAATTCAGTAGTAAGGTAGATTGAGATAACGATGGATTCATTCTTTATGTGAAGGCTATTTCAATACTTCACAGTATTATCATCTGAAACTAATCAATTTCGTGATTTAAATTTGAGATTTTCCACATTATTGATCAGCTTAGAAGTCATTTATCAGTCTTCTATTTCCTTGTCTTCTAATAACTGAACCTTAAGACCGTTATTCAATGATTTTGAGTTGGAAGCTCTCAATCTTCAGAAAGAACTTTTCAAAAGAAGATTAAAAAGACAAATTTACAGTTGAGTTTCTGTTAAGACAGAAAAATCAGAACAGTAACGTCAATACATTAACAGAAAGTCGAACATGAATTCATATATAAGGACCTTCTACCTCCCAATAATTTCATCAAACTCCATTAGTTTTATCACTGATTTCTAGTATTAGAATGGATATCTCAAAAGTCAAAAAAGTTGACATTGAAATCAATTCAGACCCTGAAAGTATTCTTGAACAAGCTGAATTAGAAGAATACAATTTAAAATTTCCAAGTCCAACGGAAGACGACTACAAGAAATTACCAATTGTTACTCAAAGCCCACCTTTAATCACTTATTTGATTTGTTTATTAGAATTCGCTGAAAGGGCTTCTTATTATGGTGTTAAAGGAAGATTAAATAATTTCATTCAACTTCCTCTTCCACATGGTGGTAATGGTGCAGGTGCTCCTCCTGATAAAACTCAACAGAATGCAGGTGCTCTTGGTCTAGGTCTTCAAGCATCCTCTGCAATCACATTGCTTTTAACGTTTTTGGCGTATCTAGCTCCATTATTCGGTGGTTATATCTCTGATAAATCTTTAGGAAGGGTTCCAACTATTTGGTATGGTTTATGGATTGGTGCTTTCTCTCATATAATCTTAGTTGTTGCTGCAATTCCTTCAGTGATTTCAAGTGGTTATGCATTAGTTCCTACTATAATTTCAATTATTGCTTTAGCTGTTGGTGCAGGTATGATTAAACCAAATATTCTTCCATTACTTCTAGATCAATATCCCCATAAGAAAGATGTTGTTGAGACATTAGAGTCAGGCGAGAAAAGGATTCTTTCTAAAAGCTCATACTTGGAGAAAACAACCTTGATTTTCTATTGGGCAATTAATGTTGGCGCTTTTATGTCTTTAGCTACTTCTTATTGTGCTAAGAGAGTTGGATTCTGGCTCGCTTTTTTGGTTCCATGCGCTGTTTATTTCATTATGGTTCCAGTTTTAGTCTTATTAAAACCTAAATTAAGGAAAGAAACTCTTAGCGGTACTTCAATTATTGAACAGGCTTTACCTGTTATTAAAAAGGCATTTGATAGTGGATGGATTAAAAGATGGAAAGATCAAGTTTTTTGGGAATGGACAAAACCATCAAATATTATATCAAGAAATAAAGTTAAAAGTCAAGAAGATGTTAAAGATAAAATTACTAATCATATTTGCTGGTCTGATAATTTTGTTGATGATTTAAAAGTCACTTTGGATGCTTGTAAAATATTCTTATTTTTTATCATTTATAACATTAACGATGGTGGTCTTGGTGGTATTCAAAACTCACAAGCCAACTCTTTAACAACAGATGGTGTTCCTAATGATGTTTTTGAGAATTTCAATCCTTTAACAATTATTGTTTTTATTCCATTTCTCAATTATATTCTTTATCCAGGATTGAGGAAATTGGGACTTGATTTCACACCAGTTAAAAGAATATTTACAGGTTTTATCTTAGCTGCCATTTCACAAATCGTGGGTGCTATAATTCAATGGCAAATTTATAAAACATCACCATGTGGATACAATGCAACAGAATGTGACATTGGAACAGGTGTTTCCCCAATCTCTGCTTGGGTTGAAGTTACACTATATACATTACAAGCCACATCTGAATGTTTTTCAAACACAGCAGCATATGAAATTGCATATACCAGAGCCCCAGAAACCATGAAAGGTTTAGTGATGGCATTGTTTTTATTTATGTCGTCGTTATCAGCAGGGGTTTCACAGATTTTCACACCATTTTTAAAAGATCCATATTTAATTGCTCCATTTGTTGCTTTTGGTATTGCTGGTTTCTTAACTGCTTTTTGGTTCTTATGGGAATATCGTGATTTACATGTTGTTATGGAAAATGAAAGAATAGAGAAGGAAGAAAAGGACAAATTAAACAGAGATGAAAAAACTATAAAAGAATAAACTAATGAATTTTTATGTTTAATTTAATAACATACGGTATAGTGGATTTAAGTTCTGAGTAGTACATATATCAATAAAGTCATAATTAGTTGTATTTAAGTAACAAAAGAATAGTCTAATGAAGAAGATACTCATTATCATAATAACACCCCTCTTCCTTTCACATCTTTGTTAAACTTCTTGAAAGATAAACCAGAAACACTCAATTCATAGTCATTTCTTTCAAAACTTTCCCAAATGGTACCATCAGATCCCCTTCTAATAGTTCTAATAACTGAAACACTGTAGATTACAGAACTCATCAAAAATAAGAAAAAACTGATAAAACAAAATCCATATGATGTATTACTAATCTCACATCTACCTGATGCCTTTTCCCATGTACAATTAGTTTCAAACCAACCATTAACACCAAGAAGAAGGAATGATGCTAGCCAAAAACAGGTCATCATGATTTCACCAACGAGATACACAACAGGAATCACATATTGTGGTTTCATAATAGAGGAAAATAACACAAAGAGTAAGTATAGCAAACTAGAAGATGGACAGAATATTAAAAGTCTTATGTCAGGGGAATCTCCATAGTATCTGTTGTATATTATAATAGAGGTGACTAGAACAATAACACAACTTATGAATTGAAGAACTCTTAGAATATTTCCAGTGATTGATAGTTTGGACATAATTTGCGGTTGGTTTAATGAATCAGGGAAATGATTTAATAAAAACAAAATATGAAGAAGAATTGGGAGAAATAGGCTGTTTTTATATCAAAATTTTGTGACTTGTAAGTTGTGCTGGTTCCAAATTCCCAGCCTTTCTAGTTTTGAAATAATTTTTTAAAATAATATTAAATACTGTGGGTATTTATAGAATTGGACCCCCTGATTGAATTATTAATACTGCCAATTCAAACAGAGTGATGTGACTAATGGCGAGAAACTGTTTAATATTATGATCCATCTTAAATAGACCCATTTTGTAATATAGATAGATTAGAGAATAATTTATAATTTCACTATTGACCTTTGTTTTCATTCTAATCAAAGTCATGGCTCATGCATATTAATGCACACTAACGCGTGTCAATCCATACTAAAAATAAAAAATGAGGGATTAATTTTAAACTTGAAAGTGAAGTTTGAAGAACTTTGAACTAGTTGGTGCATCACTTTTGGTGGTAATAGACATGATTACAAGCTGTCAGCTTTAGTGACTGATAAAGTTTTAAACCTCGAAGTTCGATTCTTTATATTGATTATAAATCAACAATCAGAAAGTTGAAGGATTATCTCTTATAATAAACCAATATGGCGCCAGGCGTACTTGTATGGAAATAACAAAAAAATTATTAATAGTAATTTAATAATAGTACATGATCAACATCAAAATTGATTGTAAGTTTGTGAACATAATATAAATTAATCCAATCACAGAAATCTCTAGACCAGATTCGTATCCATTTTATTATTTGCTATATACATGAAACCTTTATATTTTTTAATGTAGTTCTTAAAGAACAAGACCCCTCTCATATTGAATTTCCTTTTGTTTTATTTTAACAACTCTATATAATTCAAAAATTGAAGCAGGTGTTATACCTTGAATTCTTCTAGCTTGCCCTATTGTTTCTGGTTTAACTCTATTCAAAATATCTTTACATTCAGATGACAAAGATGGCATTGATGAATAATCATAATTTAAAGGTAATAATAAATTTTCATCACTTTGGAAAGCATGAATGAAATCCTTTTGTTTATTTACATATGGTGAATATTTCCCCTCAATTTCAATCTTGTGTAAGATTCTTGAAGGTATGCTTTGATATTGTGATGGTAGGGCATTAAGGACTCCATTAACGGAGACGTTATTGAATCTTAACATTTCATAGGCTGTTTTTTTAAATCCATCACTACCAACATTAATCCCTAATATTGAAGTCCATTTATGCGAGCTTAAAGTTGTGTTTTTCATTTCTTCAATAGTCGAGTTCATTAATGATAAATCAGAAGAGAATCTTTCCCATCTTTCATTTTTAACAACACCTAAATTTCTACCAATTTCAGTCAATCTTAAATCTGCATTATCTGATCTGACACTGATTCTAAATTCTGATCTTGATGTAAACATACGATATGGTTCACTGACACCCTTAGTGATTAAATCATCAATCAAAACACCAATATAAGCATCAGATCTTGTCAATTTCAATTGATTTTTATTTTGAGTTTTCAAACCAGCATTTATACCTGCGATAATACCTTGTGATGCGGCTTCTTCATAGCCTGTAGTACCATTGATTTGTCCAGCGAGGAATAAACCATCAACCAATTTCGTTTCTAAAGTTTGACGTAATTGTCTTGGATCAACATAATCATATTCAACACCATAACCAGGTTGTAACATCTTAACATTTTCCAAACCTGGGATCATTTTAACCATTTGTTCTTGGATCTCTTCAGGCATGGTTACTGAAATACCATTAGGATAAACTAAATCAGTGTCTAAACCTTCTGGTTCTAACCAAATTCTATGTGATTCCTTATCTGGAAATCTAATAACTTTACTTTCAATTGAGGGACAATATCTTGGACCTCTAACGGTTTCTCTAATATGGATTGATTTATGTAAATTTTGACGTAATAATTCATGCATTTCTGGTGTTGTTCTAGTTCCATAACAATTTAATTGATTTTCAATAGAGACTTTATCATTCATATAACTCATTGTTTGTGGTGGATTATCACCTTCTTGTATTTCCAAATTATCATAATTAATAGTTTTGGATGATAATCTTGGTGGCGTACCTGTTTTCAATCTACCTAGTTGGAAACCAGCATCTTTTAAAGTTTTTGAAATACCAAAAGTGGCCTTTTCACCAATTCTACCAGCAGGATAAGCATTTAAACCAATGTGAATTTCACCACCTAGAAATGTCCCAGTTGTTATCACAACGGTATTAGTTTTAAAGATCTGACCATCTTCTAATATCAAACCTTTAATTGAAGAAGGTTGATTTTCAATGTTCTCTTCAATTATAATATCTTTAACTTGACCAGAAATTAAATTTAAGTTTTCATAGTTATTTAAAACTTTTTGCATCTCATTTAAATAGATCTTTCTATCAATTTGAGCTCTTGGACCCCAAACTGCTGGACCTCTTGAACTATTTAACACTTTGAATTGAATACCCGCTTTATCAACAACTTTCGGTGCAACACCATCTAATGCATCAACTTCTCTTAATAAAGTACCTTTCCCAACCCCGCCCATGGATGGATTACAAGAACAAGTTCCTATTTTAGATAAATCTTGAGTTATTAGATAAGTTTCAGCTCCACTTCTTGCCGAACCAGCTGCAGCTTCACAACCAGCATGGCCACCACCAATAATTACTACTGGCAGTTCTTTAGCAGTTGTTAAAAGGGTCCTTAGTTCTGCATTTATGGAGATATGACGATTAAAAGCCTTGTTTTTAGACTTTAAGATCTTTCTAGAATGGAACCTAAGCATTTTTCTAAGATGTTGGATCTTTTGATTTAGCGATGAGCTTTAAAAGCTGTGAAATATTTTTTTCGTATCAGTTCTACCGGGCTTATTAACCCTTCCCCTTTGGGACGTCGATGTTATTTATGACTAGCTGGATACAATCTCCATGTCATCAACCCTACACAAATAGTACATAAAACGATTTAAATATTCTAATTCTAATACAGTATGATTTTCTTTCCTTCGTATTTCTTTAATAATTCAGTTAATCTTGGCTCATCCAACACAGAATTAGTTTTTTGATCTTGATAAGTAGCATCCAATATTATAGATTTGATTTCAAATTCACCAAAGTTCATATTGATTATTCTTTCAACTGTACCAATAATAAACTTTGTGTCTGATCTGACTGTTGATTCATAACCTTTCCCAACTTTAATTGCTTGAGACTTTGGTCCCAATGCTTTATATAAATCACCAATTCTTACCCTGTTTAATGATAATATTATAGTTAGACCCTTGTTATACTTATCGGAGAAATCTTTGAAGTTATTTAAGTTTCTAGTTTCTTTATAATTTGAACCATCAACAAAATCTGCTTTTTTAAAATAATCCAAATGAGTCAAATCTTTATTGAATTTGATTAAAATTTGAGAAAAGTGATGGGCTAATTCGGTTGAGTTCAATAGCGGAACCATTTTCTTGGATTCTATTTCTTGATTTACTTTAGCCTTTTTTTTTTCTTTTAATTTATCATCTTTCTTTCGTCTTTTCTTACCAGTCTCACTGGTGTTATTGTTTTCACTTTTGATTAATTCATCATCGGATTCATCGTCATCTTTGATTGCTACTGGTGGGGCTTCATCCCCAGAGGAGACTTGATAGTCTAAACCGTCATCTAAATCATCAGCAGCTGCGTAACTCATTTTGGATTAAATTGTGAGGATTTGATTATTCGAAGCTCATCAAGTCGAATTTTTTTTTTACGTTTTTATGTTTGGATTTTTACGTAAGCGTTTTCAAAATTTCGAGAGATAAAATTCAGTCAATTAATTGTACATGTGAAAATAATATAAAACGTGGAAATTAAAGCAAAAATGAAACAAAAGAAAACATTAAATCATAAATATATGGCACTGATGCCTTTTGTTTCTGTGAGAATCTGAACTGAATAAAATAAATATGATAGATAAAATAAAATAGAAAAAAAATTGAAAATAAAGAATTAAAATGGGTATCAAACAATTAAATCAGATGTTTGAAGATTTGCCAATTGCAACTAAACTTCCAAAGGTCAAAGCAGAACCAAGAAAGAACCCATAACTCAAGTATTTAGCTTTAGAAAGATCAACTTTCTTTGATTTATTTGGTTGTTCTTGTTCTTGGTCTTCATCAAATTTCCTCTTTCTGATAATAGTTCCATCGTCATCATCAAAGGTTTCAGCAACCTCATCTTCACATAGAGTGTCTGCATTTTTAATCATAATTTCTAAGTCATCATCAAGATCACTACCAAACTCGTCATAATCCCTTGAATCTTCATCCCTCAAATAAGTTGTTTCATCATCAATTTCAACCCCATCTGAAATGTATGGGAATTCCGCATCATCTTCATCACTTAAATCACACATATGTTCAGAAGTTGCGACAGAAATTGCAGGGTACACAAGATCGTCTTCGTCAGAATCTTCATCATTTTCAGAATGTTCACCAATTTGACTTACTTCACTTTCTGAGTAATAATCTAAACGTTCATCATGTTTATCATTATCAGAGAATTTGATATCCAGGACTTTCAAGACGTGGTTTTCATCATGGTCATCATGATCATCAGTCTCTTCGATTTCATTTGAGCTGGAATCAATTTCACACACATTTGATCCTTTAGTCAGTTCATCTTCAATTGATTCATTATTTCCAATTTCATTAACAACAATCTTATCATCCATAAAAGTGAAATTTAAAACTAATTTACAACTATCTAAACCTGCATCCATGTCACCAACTTCACCATCATCTCTTTTAACTTTGGAAATGAATCCAATTTTAGCATTGTTTTCAATCTCAACACCATTACCATTCTTAGCCAATAATTTCCCTTTATAAACAACACCATGTTGAGAACCAGTATCTTTAATAAAGACTTTGAATGGAGAAGTTTCAATGATCAACAAGGCATGGTTTTTACTAAGGGTTGAGTCCTTGAACAATAAGTTGTTTCTCATTGCATTTCTGCTGTTATTTTCCTTGGTGGATGCCCTACCAATGACCTCTGACTGAGATCCACTATCTTCAATATGAATGACTCTGCTGTACATCTTAATTACCGTAATAAATACTTATAGATAGTGTCAAATGTGGCAAAATGATAAAAATTGCTCTGTTTTTTGAATTTGACACTAAAGAACAAAAACAGTCACGTGAAGATAGACAAAGGTCACGTGACTAAGTCGGAACTCTCAATTCCGACTTTTCAAGATTTTTCATCCGAAGAAAAAAAGTGGGCATTAAAAAATAAACCAATATCGAACTTACTTGATTGATTTATATATTTCAACTATTTCAATCTATTGGATCTGTTCTATTCTAACGCCCCAACGCACCTCTACTCATCCAAGCCCATCCAAGCACTGTGACTCAACACAATGTCGATAAACTCTCCACAAACCCACAACAACCAGTATTTCACTAAACAGGTGTTTTATGATAATTCATTTCCAGAACAATATTCACAACAACAACAACAGCAACATACTCCAAATAATCATGTTATTCGGGCACAACAGGATCTAATGCAACAGAATATTCAAACACCACCACAAGTCAGTCAAACTTCTGTGAATCAAGTTACTCAAGTCCCACCTTCTCAAGTAAGTCAACCTGATCAACCATTACATCAACATTCTCATTCTTCAATGAATGAACAACCTTCAACTCAATCATATGATGAATTCACCAATAACTTCACTTCTATTCCTGGTCTTAATTTAAATTTCAATAATAATAATAATTCTACAAGTACATCCACTAATAATAATAATAATAATTCACCTTCATCAACAAGTGCAAACGTCACTGAAGATATTACTACTGTATCAAACAATCAAGCATACATAACCGAGTCTATTGCTCAAGATCTAGAACCGGTTGAACAACCATTTTACGTTAATGCCAAACAATATCATAGAATATTGAAACGTAGAATTGCAAGAGCCAGATTAGAAGAGAGTTTAAAAGTTGCTAGAGGAAGAAGACCATATTTACATGAATCTAGACATAAACATGCTATGAGAAGACCAAGAGGTCAAGGTGGTAGATTTTTAACAGCTGCTGAGATTGCAGAACGTGAAAGATTACAATTAGAAGAGGGAAAATCTAATGGTGAAAATCAATCAGCTCAGCAACCTGCCGAACAAGCTCAAGTGAGTGGACCAGTGGTTGAAAAATAATGAAAATAAGTTATGTAAAAAAAAATTATTTTAAGTGTTGTGTGTTTGTATATTTTTTAATGTGTTATGAAAAAAAAATCAAAATCAAAATCATGTTTGTATATTCCTTTATATTTAATTCATTTTTATAATAATTGACTGTACTGTATGCGTCTACAATTTGATGGGTATATATACACTTTTATTAAACTCTATAGCTATAAATCAAAATAAAATAAAATTATAAACCTAAAGAAGCTAAACTTCTCAAACTATCTTGATCTAATTCAGTTTTCAAATGATTAAGAACACCAGTTGTACCGTTCAATTTAGCTAATTCAGCAACACTTAACTTCTTTGCATCATTTAAACCCTTTATTGAGTTAACTAATGGATCAAATGGTTTATTATCAATGGCTAATAATTTCGAATAGTTTGAACCAAATGAAGAAACAGATTCATCAAATTCTAAAGCATTATGTGAATTATCATCTTGTTTTATTGAATGGATTGACTCTGTGGTTAATAATTTCAACAAATGGATAAAAGTTGGGGTGATTAGATCAGTGTTGGAATTACTGATGAAATTTTGGAAAAGGTTAGTTAAACCAATTATGATAATTTTTTTTTCAAATGAATTATTGATGTTTAAAGTAGATGGTAATAAAAATTGATTGAAAATAGTGTTAAAAATCCCAGGTTGAACAGCATTAAAGAAATTAATCGAATATTCAGTTGATTTAATAATAGTTAATTCAGATATGAAAAAAATCAATTTTTTCAAAAATTTTTCAGTTCTTGAATTTTGTAATCTTTGTAATAATAAAACAGCAATATTTTTCAAATATTCACCTAGTACAGCATCACTAAAGCTAACAATAATCGTTTCTAGTAGTTCAAATCCATGATTCTCATTCAATTTAGATGAGATTAATTTTTGGAAAACACCTAATAATGGAGGTAATTCAACAAATGCAGTACAATCTTTTGAAATGATAGCTCTTAATAATCTAGTGACAGCTGGGATATTACCTCTAAATTCCCAAACTGAAGGTGATAATAATGGGGCAATGATTTGTTTATATGAATCAGGTAATTGTTGATCATTTGATGAAATTTCTAGTAAGAATGCTAAAATTTGGAAAATATATGGAACGAACTCTTGAACGTCATTACCTAAGATTGGTAACAAATTATTTAAAGTAGATTCAATGAATTTTGGCCAATTTGTGGCATTGTTATTATATTTCAACAATATTGAAATTGATTCAAATGTAAAATGATTGAATTTTGGATTTGATGGATTTTTTGAGATGATATTAACGATTTCAAATAATTGTATTAATAAATCATTAGAATAATCAATTATTGAATCTTCTCCAACTATAATGACTCTCATTATTGTTTTCATTAGAAATTCATTTTCTGCCAATTTTTCAGGTGTTGAATTATTTTGTAAAATTAATCTAAATAATGTAGTTAACAAATTTTGAATGATTGGTTGAATATCTAATTTATTAAATAATGGTTTTGAAGTTTTGGAATCACGAATTGATAAAATTCTTTCTATTGTGATTGCAGAATAAGTATATTCAACAAATTCTTTAGATTCTAAATGTTTGATTAAAATTGGGAATGATTCGATTAATTGTTGTTTTGTTAATTGATTTCTAAAGATATAAATGTATTTGATACCATCAACTTTTAAAATTGGATGAATGTTATCATTGATTAAATCAGACACAATATTTTTACTGAAGAATTCAACAACGTCTAATAATAAATTAGTTGAAGTTATACCAGAATTTGTAATTGAACCTTTAGCAGCCAGTGCAGTGAATAAATAGATTGATAAATCCTTTAATTTCCAATTTGATACATCTGATTGAAATTGAGTTAAGAATTGATCAATATAATTCAAAACAACTTGAGTTGTTAAATTTTCATTTTTCAATTTTAATTCACGAAGGAAATCAATTGATGATCTTCTTCTTGTATCAGAATCAGAACCTTCTAAATCTCTTCTAATGTATTCAATTGGATCATCTTCAAATAATTCTTCATCCGAATCTCTCACTGTTAAATTAGGAATGATTATACGTTCAGTGATTTCTTTTAAAGCTTGTTCATTATTGAAAATTTCAGAATGTTTTGGTAATTTAACAACAGAAGTTAAAAATGATAATAGTTTAGAAACTAAAATATCATATTTGTTTTGTAAACCGATACTGATCAGTAAATTCCATGATGATGTAATGAATTGATTAATTAATGGATCAAATACATCTTCATATCTTGTGGTATATAATTGAATCAATTCACAAATTGAAGTTTTAATTTTTGATAAGATATCGATTTCAGAATCATCATCATCAACTAATAAATCGTTGGAATAGATTAAATATTTATGAATTATTGACATACCTTGATTTAAATTATCTTCAAAAAACTCTGGAATATCTTGAGAATTCAAATCATAATAAATCTTAATCAATAATAATAAAACATCAAACAAGATCAACAATTGTGCTTTATTTCCTGAATTTGCTTGTATTTGTTCATCAACTCTCTGAAATAATGAAAGGAAAGGGATTGTGAATTTATCTAAAACTAATTTAATCTCCATAAATAATTCATCAGATCTAAATAATGGTCTCCATCTCTTGAAAATAGAATGTGCCACAGTTAAAACACCTTTATTATTAACCATATCATCTTGAGACAGTTTATTAACTAAATCATCGACTAAATTTGGCCAACGTTCAGGGAAATCAGAATCAGCAATCAAAGAAATTGATTCACCAATTTGTAATTGTAAATTATTCGGCAATGAAATCATTAATGGTATGATTTCATGTTTGATTAAATCGGAGTCTTGATTCAAATAATTACCATCTTCATCCATCCATTTTCTTTTAATAAAATTCTTAAAGAATAAAGCACCAGCTAACCTTGTTGAAATTGGTAAATTTGTAGACGCAACAACATGTAATAAAGTCAATGGGAAACCTTGCACTGATTCCTGAGAACGTAGTTGTTGTTCTGCCTGTTTAGATGTGGTTGGATTCAACGATTGGTCGAGCAAGTAAGTCAATGATTCCAGATCGGACATGATTGGAGCTTTTTTGAATGATGGAGATTTAATTGTTATAAAATGATGAAAAAAAGTCCAATTTTTTTAAATCCAGAAATC
Source organism: Phaffomyces opuntiae (assembly GCA_003707165.2). Taxonomy (NCBI): domain Eukaryota; kingdom Fungi; phylum Ascomycota; class Saccharomycetes; order Phaffomycetales; family Phaffomycetaceae; genus Phaffomyces; species Phaffomyces opuntiae. The sequence continues at coordinate 15,582 of PPNH02000070.1, forward strand.
CGGTAGGCGACACACAATCTCTCCCAATCGGGTAAAACGTAAACAAATCATTACTTATACATTACACAATTATTTATCGTTTATTATTAGGAATTATGAGTAGTTTCGTTATCATTTCATTAGTTCTCGTTACTTTTAGCCATAACCATTGTTATTTTCACCATCGATTACCCCCCCCCCCCCCCAAATCACCGTATTGAAGACTCAGACAACAATTTATGACTTGTAAAAGGGCCTAAAACACTAGTATCCATCGAAAAAACAGTCATTGGAGAATATACTTTAACTGCTCTTAGATGTGTGTCCTTCCCATTATGATGGTTAGTGACAATCAATACTCTTATCAGAAACGTCTTCAAACCAGACTCCAACCCTTTTAAATTGGTGAAATCACAATGAATCCAACCTGATGGATTATCTAACTGAATCAATTCAACTTCAATCAAATCATGGAACCCATGACCTGCTAATATGGAGATACCCGATGGTGTATATGATTCATCCAAAATATAGTCGATGTAGATTGATAGCCTGGAAATGTTCACCTGTTTGGAGAAATGAATATCTAAATAATGAGGTTGACGACCATCTGATTGCCAGTAAGTGTCTGGAGAGTCATCTCTTAATTCTTTGGCACCCGAGCCTGTCTTATACGAGGAGACTGTCCATGAGCCCAGTGCCCCAATGTCTACTAGTCCAAGTGCTTCCATTTCTCTTAAACCTGTGATGGTTGTTAGTATTGTTGTTTATTACACGATAGTAAAGACAGACTCACCCTTTGCGAACGTGATGTTGGGATCAACCACTTCGTTGTCGATGTTGACGTGGCTGTTATCGGCCACATCCTGCCACGAGTCAGACATAGCACAGTGTACTGATCTTGATAAAGGTGTATAGACTTGTATTTATAAGTATAGAAGAAGTATTTAATTTTCACTTTTTTTTCAATGATCAATCTTCAATGAATAATCGACATATCCAGTCCCTTGATGAATGGAGGAAGTACTGTAAACATCAATCTCATTAGTGAGGAACTCCCCCAGATTATCCAACGTCAACCCACCACTGCACTCCAACAAGAACGATTTCTTTCCGGACCATTTTTCTTTCAAATTGATAGCAGCGATTTTGATTCCATCACCAGTGAAATTATCCAACATGATGACATCTGCTCCTGCTTCAATCGCCTCGTTCGCTTCTTCTTCACTTTGACACTCAACTTCGATCTTCACTGCGAATCCACACACCGATCTAGCGTTTTTGACGGCATCACTGATGGAACCGGTTGACCAAACATGGTTATCTTTCAACATCACCATTGAACTCAAGTCATAACGATGTTGATCACAACCACCAACAATCATACTGTACTTCTCTAAACGTCTCAAACCCGGGGTGGTCTTTCTTGTACCGGCAATGATCCCTTTAAACCCCGATTCCCTAGCTAATGTGATTGTCTTGTGGGATTGAGTAGCGATACCTGAAGATCTTGCCAGTAAATTCAAAGCAACTCTTTCAGCTAATAGGATGTTTCTAGCTGGACCTTTAACTTTAGCAACTGGGACCTTGGAGGTAGTTTCAATGTAGTCACCTTCTTTAGCTAACCATTCCGCTTCAACTTGACATTGGTTGAACACTTCTTGAGCAAATGGGATCCCTGATACGATACCATTAGATTTACAGTATAGAGTTGCAGTTTGTGGAGTTTCACCAACGACATATCCACCGTAGTCAAAGGATGGCACGTCCTCAGTTAGCCAGTACGAGACGTCTTGTTTCCACTGGCCATTCAATGGGAGCAGATGGCTGAAAGTTGGATTTGGATTGGATGACATTGTGGTGATGATGATTTGATTGGGTTGTATGGAGTAATTAAATAGAACAATTTTTCGGGCATTCTAATTTATTAATCTCTTATAACATCAATGAGCAAAATCACAAAGAGTAGAAGAATAGGAAATGCCTCGAGTCCCATCACGAGCCCCATGTCCAGTCAAACGGCAACACCACAGAAGAAGCAATCACTCTTATCTTTTGGCTTGAACGAACGGAAAACTTGCAATGATTGTGGAATGACATACTTGAAAAACGTCAAATCAGACATCAAACAACATTCAAAGTATCATGAACGATGCATTAACGGGAGAGAATGGAGTGATAACTGGGGCGAAGTGATACAGAGGTTTGAAAATGGTGATTGTATCGTTAAGATAAATCCAGTGAAGCCAGTTGAAGTTAAAGCTGTATTGGAATTATTAGAGATAGTTAATAAGGATTTGAATGCAGTTGATGATAATGAATTCTGGTTACATGAGAATAACGGTTTGGTGTACGTGTATGTTCAAAACAAAGTTGCAATTGGTGTGATATCAATAATTAAGACTAAACAAGGGAAATGGTTTTCAATTGACTCGGGACAGATCGTGAATAATACCCCAGTTGATATCATGTGTGGGATAAGTAGGATCTATGTGTGTGTTAAATATAGAAGACACAAGATTGGAATGAAACTACTGCAATGCGTACAGAATAATTTCATTTATGGATTAATTATACCTAAATTGAAGATTGCATGGTCCCAACCTTCGACTTTGGGAGGACAATTGGCCACTAAATTTAACGGAGTAAGGCATAAATCAGGTAAGATACTAGTTGTTGTGTATGAGTGATATGAAGCTACTAATACCATACTACTCGTCGTTCCTTTGACTCAATTTGTAGTGCTAAGTGTTACACACATCAATTACGAGGGTATTACATAACATTCCGAGGTTTCAGCGCTATCGGCTCAACTAACAATTTAGCGGATCTTGAAAATCCCGATTAGGAAATTAGAAATGACAGATAAGAATATTAAGGAATTAAGAATTAACAAATCATAATTGTTAAAGACGGTGATTAGTTCAATTATAAATACTCCAGAATATCCCACATCACTCTCGCTTCTTATTCAATTCTGTACAACAATGTCAACTTTCGAAACAGTCTACGCTCCAAAGATTGCAGCATACAATCAAAAATTAAATGATCAACTTGCCCCATACAGAGATCTAGTCAAGGATATCGATACAACTGATGAGTATTTCAATGCTGTTGAAGCTCAATCATCATTACTATCTGAAGAAGAGCTCAGAATCACCTCATTATCAATGAAACAATTAATTGCCAAACAAAAGAGTAATGAATTAACTGCTGTTCAAATCTTTAATGCATTTGCTAAAAGAGGTGCTATTGCCCATCTATTAACTAATTGTGCAATGGAATTCTTTTTTGATGAAGGTTTACAAAGGGCTAAAGAATTAGATGAATATAGAGAATCTCATAATGGTGAATTAGTTGGTCCATTCCATGGGCTGCCAATCACAATTAAAGAATTGATGAAATATGGAGGTAAAGTCACCACTGCTAGTTTTGTCGCCAACATTGATAATTTGATTCCAAACACACCAAGAGATGAAAACGTTTCTATTCAAATCATGAGAAAATTAGGTGCTGTTTTTTACATTAGAGATTCTCAACCACAAACAGTTATGCATTTAGATACATCAAATCAAATTATTGGTCGTACTTCAAATCCATTCAATAAAAAGATAAGCCCTGGTGGTTCCTCTGGTGGTACTTCTGCTGCTGTTGCTTTGAGAGCAGGTGTCATTGGTATTGGTTCCGATATTGGTGGTTCAATTAGAGTTCCTGCTGCTTTTTGTGGATTATATGGTATTAGAACAACAACTAAAAGAATTTCAGGTATGGGCTCATTATCAGGTGGTGCTGGACAAGAATCTATTTTTTCATCACAAGGTCCATTAACTCATACTATTGAAGATTTAGAATATTATGTTGAAAATTATATTAATCTTGGTAAACCATGGGAATATGATCCAAATACTATTCCATTAGAGTGGAGAAAAGTTGAATTACCTAAAGAGTTAACATTTGGTATGGTTATGACTGATACTTTAGTTGATCCATCAGATGCTATTACTAGATCATTAAATTTCATTAAGGAAAAATTAAGTGAATATAAAGATGTTAAAATCAACGTTAAAATAATTGATTTAGAGCATGATTTGATGAAGGAATCATTTAAACAAACATTACAAATTTATGGTACTTCCAAGCCTGTTCATGATAAATTATTAGCTACATCCGGTGAACCAATCTTACCATTAACTCAAGTCTTTTTCGATTTTGCAAGTAACGATAATGATATTTTAACAAATAATAACGTTAAAGAACAAACTAAATTATATTTCCATTATTTATTTGAAGATGAAGGTTTAGATTTTTTAATCACTCCAACTTCACCAAATGTTGCAGAAGTTCCAAAAAATTTAAACCATTGGAATTATTCATCAATGTTTAATTTAATTGATTTCCCAAATGTTATTTTCAAGACCGGTTTAACTTATGATCCAAAGATTGATGTTAAAGGTCCAACTAACATTATTGATTTCAATCCAAATGATTACGTTAATGCTCCAATTTGTTTACAATTGACAGGTAGGAGATTTGATGACGAGAAAGTCGTTGAAGGTGTTAAACTGATCGATCGTGTCTTATCTTTATAATAAAATACAAAACTATATATAGAATAATGCTAATACAAAATATGAAATTAATTTTTTCACTTCGTAATTGTTTTTAATTTCGGTGACACAAAAAAAAATTGTGGCACATAGTAAATTTCTATGAATTAGAAAAATGTGGATCTTAATTAATAATGATCTGAAAACTATTATATAAAAGATGAAGTAATCCCCCTTCCAGCTATGGCATCACAGTATACAGATGAAACTGTAAACATCGAAATGTCTGATCATTTACTCAAATCCAATGTCAATTTCGAAGTCGAAGAAATAGATCCAGATCAAGATTCATTCATTGATTTATCAATTGATCCCACAGAATTACAAAAAAGAAGAAAATAAAGTCTTCATAGAATCAAATCAATCTTTATAGACTACACTGAAAAGCATCCATATGAACAGAACTTCATTGCAAAGCTTGATTTTTTTCTATTATCATCTGCTAGTTTAGGATACTTGATTAAATATTTAAACCAAGGTAATATCTCAACTGCATACATCAATGGAATGGATAAATATTATGATATGAATGAAAATCAGTTCAATTACTTGAATTCATGTTGGTCAATTGGTTATTTCATTGGCCAATTATCTTCTGCTTATTTACTAAGATTATTTCCACCAAGGTTATTATTAGGAAGTTTGGAGATAATATGGGCATTGTTGACATTATCAATGGTTTATTTGAAAGATTTAGAAACTGTTTATTTAATTAGATTTTTGACTGGATTAGCAGAATCTGCCTTTTTCCCATCGATGGAATATTTATTAGGGAGTTGGTATACTAATGAAGAATTAACTAAAAGATCAACTATTTTTGCACTTTCTGGGAGTTTATCTAGGATAATAACAGGACCAATACAAATAGTAATCTTAAACTTCACAACTAAATCTTCAAAGTTTAAACCATTCCAATATCTATTTTTATTTGATGTTATTGTTTCAATACCAGTGGGGATATTAACAATGTTTTTCAATCCAGATACACCTAAAACAAGTGAGAATTGGTATTGGAATTCTAATGATAGATTGGTGATATTGGAACGACTAAGAAAATCAGGACAATTAAGCAATAAAGAAGATGAAGTTTTGAATTTTAAGAGACTAAAAGAATTTCTAAAAGAAAAGACAACTTATTTATTCCCTTTAATTTTCATATGTTATAACAATTCAGGATTGGTGTTGCAATGACCAGTTATTTAAGAGATGAATTAAAATATAAACCAGAAGTTTATAATTTATATCCTTCAGTAATTGCAATAGTTAACATATTTGTCGCTTTATCAGTTGGTTACTTTTCTGATAATTTTAAAGGGAGATTAAATTTTGCCTTTATAATTTCATATTTTGTTTGTGTGTTTATTGGATCCTATACATTAGCGATCCATTGGGATGATATTTCGATATTATTTCATATTTCATTATATTTTATAATTGCTGTCCCTTCAAGTTTTGGTCAACCACAGATATTTTCATGGCTAAACAGATATTATCAAAATGATAATGATCTGAAAAGACATTTCATTGTGGTTTTAACAAATGCGTTACCATATTTAACTTCAGTGATGCATGTAATTATGTGGAATACAAATGAACAACCAAGATTTCAAAAAGGGTATTTATATAATGTACTTTTATCATTGGTTGGGATAATTGCAACTTTAGTTACATTGAAGGTAACAAATTCAAAATCTTTGGTACAGTTCAATAGACTGAGATATGGGAGCGGATCAAGTTCAGGTGTTTGAAACTTAAAAATTACGACTACTTTTTGTATACATTTTTTTATCGATAATAAAGGATAAAATGAAGCAGAATCTGTGCAGCTTAACTACGCCACATACTCTACAGAATATCAGCTACGCACTATATAGTATAAACATAGTAAAAAAAGACCATCAGATTGGCCAAAAAAAATAATAATGAAGGATGCGAGGTTCGAACTCGCGCGGAGAACCCTCCAGTAGATCTTAAGTCTACCGCCTTAGACCACTCGGCCAACCCTCCTGCTTGTTGTGCGTCTAAAATTCCTGTCTGTTACAAGCTGAAGTCCCCAACTTGCATATTCTTACATATGTTTTGCATTTACCGACGTCAAGACAGCAGAAAAGTACATACAGAATGATGAGAGACCATTTCCATGTTCTAGATTTGAAAGTCCTACAAATCCCATTTTCTCAAATCCTTATTAACAATCACCAAAACGTAGCAAGAACAGTAATTTAGGGATAAGGACAGCTCTAGAGTAATCTCAGCTATCGCTCAGTGTTCTAAAATGTCCAAAATTCGGGGTATTAAGGAAGTTGGTAAATTTTACTCGATGTGGTGTAACAGCATCCTAAAAATTAGAAAAGTGGTGCTATGGCCAATTGGATAGCTCGTATTATATCGTAGGAAGTAGTTGCTGGTTCAATTCTATTACAATTCGTTGGATTATTCTCAGGTTTCTTTTTATTGCTTGTAACTTGAGAGGTTTACTTTTTTTTGAGAATTACCCCATAAAATCTGTGAATTATTTGAGAAATTGTGATATAAGATTGGGAAATTAACCAGCAGACTAGTCACCTAGAGGCTAACTACTTGTTCCTTGTATACTCAATACGATCTTAACCATCCACAAATCCTCTAGGCTCCATCTCCAAATCTCTCCTCTAAAAAAACGAGTACATTACGTCAGGTTGCTTTATCTATATCCGGGTGACTCTTTGCAAGAAATTCATTTGTTTATTTAAAGATAAAAGAATTGCCACTTTATTTAAACCCTTCTTCCTTTAATCACAATATATAAAACAAATTAATTAATTTGCTTTACAACTCTCACTATGAAACTCTCCGCTATTGTCGCAGCTTCCCTTCTAGCTGGTGTCAATGGATTCTCAATCCAACAAACTCTGTTTAATGAAAACTTATTGGCAAAGGCCTCAGATGCTTTAAATATCCCAATCGGTTCTTTATCTGAAGATGTTAAAACTTTATGGTCTGATATGACTTTAAGATTCCCAAATGCTGTTTCTAACTTACAATTCTGGTCTCAACCAAAAGAATTCAAGACTAAAAAGAATTGGGATTTTACTGCTCAAAATGCAGCTTTACCAAACCATACTTTAAGAGTTAAGAAAAACGACCCAAGTGTTTTAGGTCTTGATACTGTTAAACAATACTCTGGTTATTTAGATGTCGAAGATGAAGATAAACATTTCTTCTATTACTTCTTTGAATCTAGAAATGACCCAAAGAAGGATCCTATTGTCTTATGGTTGAATGGTGGTCCAGGATGTTCTTCATTAACTGGTTTGTTCTTTGAATTAGGTCCATCTTCAATAGGCAAGGATATTAAACCAAAATATAACCCTCATTCATGGAATTCAAATGCTTCTGTTATCTTTTTAGATCAACCTGTTAACGTTGGTTATTCTTATTCATCATCATCTGTTTCAAGTACCACTGCAGCTGGTAAAGATGTTTATGCATTCTTAGAATTATTTTTCCAACAATTCCCAGAATATAAAGATTTAAAATTCCATATTGCTGGTGAATCTTATGCTGGTCACTATATTCCAGCTTTTGCGTCTGAGATCTTATCTCATGAAGAAAGAGGTTTCAATTTATCATCTGTTTTAATTGGTAATGGTTTAACTGATCCTTTAACCCAATACAAATACTATGAACCAATGGCTTGTGGTGAAGGTGGTGCTCCAAGTGTTTTACCAGAAGAAGAATGTGAAGCAATGTTGAATAATCAGGAACGTTGTTTATCATTAATTCAATCTTGTTATGATTCTGAATCCGTTTGGTCTTGTGTTCCTGCTGCCATTTATTGTAACAATGGTCAAATTGGTCCATATCAAAAGACTGGTCGTAATGTTTATGATATTAGAGGCGATTGTGAAGGTGGTTCATTATGTTATACAGGATTAGATTACATTGATGAATATTTGAATAAACCTGAAGTTAAAGAAGCATTAGGTGCCGAAGTTGAATCATATGAAGGTTGTAATTTTGATGTTAATAGAAATTTCTTATTTGCAGGAGATTGGATGAAACCATATCATAAATCAGTTACTGAATTATTAGATTCTGGATTACCAGTCTTGATTTACGCAGGTGATAAAGATTTCATTTGTAATTGGTTAGGTAATGAAGCTTGGACTGAAGTGTTACCATGGACTGGTACTTCTGAATTTCAACAATCTAAAGTTTTAGACTGGAAAGTTGATGATGTTAAAGCAGGTAAAGTTAAAAATTATGAAAACTTCACCTTTTTAAGAGTTTATGAAGCTGGTCATATGGTTCCTTATGATCAACCTGAAAATGCATTAGATTTCTTTAATGAATGGTTAGATGGTAATTTTGGTATTGCTCATTAAATCTTATTAGAAACTGAATTAACATGAATGGAATTGTTTTTATTATATGAATTATTATTATTACCCTTTTTTATAAACTAAATTTATGATACTATTTAACGAATTGATGAAGTGTAGAACGTAAATCTCCATAATCTTCATATCAGAAACAGTATTCTCATCAATCTATATAGTGAAAAATAGAAAAAAATAGGAGTTTAGTTTAGTACATAAAAAAAAACACGCTTAAAAAAAGACATCGCCAAATATAAATCTTATCATCACAAAATCACCACTATTAGAGATCAAGATCCAACGATGGTAACACAAGAAAGAATCAACATCCTTATCCAAACCGTCATTGCCTTTCTCGTATTGATAGCAGGAGCAGAATACTTCAAATACGCAACACAAGTGAACTATGATTGGTTTCACTGCACACCACAAGTGCGCACATTAACTCCAAACAGTTCAATATTAGAAGTCATTGCCGTTGGTGGACCAAGTTGTGATAAGAGAGGACAATTGAAATCAATCACGAAGAAACTATCAAGGGCGTTTAATCCTAATGTTGAAAATGTTGTTGTTTGTATTAAAGAGAATGAAGGTGGGATTATTGGATATGGTGCAAATGTTGAAGATGAAGTCGTTTTAAAGAGTTATTGTGATAATATTATTCATTGGTGATTAATAAATTGATGCTCGTGTTTATTGAATGACTGAGAGATGATAAGTCATCTTGATAATTTACCAGAATTGTAAATGCAAAGAAAAAAAGAGAGTCAGATTTACTTAATTTACTGAATATATAGGTCACCGAATAATGAAATATAATAAGAGCAAATGAGAGAAAATTTTGAATGATAGTTGTATAATAACACACTTAGTAATATAAATAAAAGCGAATAATAATAACTAAATAAGTAATGTATTTTCCATCAATCTATATTAACGGCTAATTTCCTTAAAACTCACCAGGGAATATTGACTGATAATTCACACTACAAAGTTAATAAATGCAAAAAAAAAAAATTGTTTGATATTTGTTCATTATACGTAAATTTTTAAATTATGGGTTACCTTCATCATACATTGGACAAGCTTTATTAGTTCTAATATGACCAATAGCACCACAAGTGGCACATCTTCTAGAAGTACTTTTACCCTTTCCTGTTCCTTTACCAACTGATGATTCTTTATTAGCTTTACGAGCATTACGACGTTCTTGATTTTTTTGTAATTTTGCTAATTGTTCTTCTAATAATTTTTTAGTCTTTTGATTTTTTTCTTCATCATTTGTGACTTTAACTTCTTCTGGTATTATATCCTCTTCTAATTTTTCACGACGTTTAATATATGCTTTAATGATGGCTGGATCTTTTATAATTTCATGTTTTCTTTGAATCATTCCATTTTTATCACGGATTCTTCTTGTAATTTTTAAATAGTTTATCGGTTCTTTAGATTGTTGTTTCTTTTGTTGAGTTTGTTGTTCATGAATTGGAGCTTGTTCACTTTTTTTAATGACTTGTTCAGGAGTTGGTGGAATTGGATTATTTAATGCTTTATGTTGATCATACCAAGTTTTAGAGATTTCTTGATCATAAGCCTTTTGTTGTAGTGCAACATTATAACTATGACCATTTGATTCAAAACTTTTAAACCCACCTTTCATTGAAGTTTTCAAAAATGAGAATGATTTACCATCACTATCTCCATTAATTTGTAACATTGCTTTACCTTGAGTTGCATTGATGAAATTTTTAGTTAAACTCCAAATGGCCAATTCATCATTTACTTCTTCATTTGTATAAAATTCTTTATCATCTAATTGTTGTTGACCAACTTGCATCGATTCTAATAATGTTAGATCTTCAGGACTAATTAATCTATCATTTGGTAATTCTTCTTTTAATTTCCAATAACCTTGATCTTCACCAGATCTTTGATATTCCATGAATTCTTTCAATCTTTGTCTATTTTGCATATCATTTTGATCAGGGAAATGAATTGATATATCTTTAACTAATAATCTTCTTTCTGGACTTCTTTTCAGAACTTTATAAACAATCATTTTCAATCTGTTTTTAGATGCAGTTGTAACTTTTCTTGAATGTGGACCAGGAATATCAACAACAGGGAATAATTGACCAACTGTGAATAAATTATTGATTGATTTTAAATAATATCTTTGAGCTCCACTATTAGTTGAACCACCAGAACTTCTAATTAATAAGAAATCAGTTTGTTGCATATCATGACGGAATATTGGTGCTCTTATTAATTTATTATATAAAGTTGGAACAATAACACCAGGTTCCACAAACCCAAAATTCCAAAATGGAGATTTATCTTGAACACCTAATACGTTAGTCTCACCGATTGGTAATTTAGGTCTTGTTGTATCTTCATCCGATTTTTTTCTATAATAATTGATTAATTTAGATCCCATACCAAAATTTGATAAAACAATTGGAATTTGTTCAGAATGTTCCATTAAAATAGTTTGTGCACTATCACCTAAAGTTAAGTCACTTGTATGATTAAATAATTCTTTGATTTCTTTACCTTTATCTTTCTTCTTCTTACGAATTTTCAATTTAGAAAATTGAATGATTTGACCAGGTCTAACTTTGAATGTTGGTCTATGGAAATTTCTAATGTTTTCCTTAGATAGTCTGACTTTATAGTATGGTGATTGTAGTCTGATTGCAGGCATTGAATGTTCAATGTTCAGATTACCAATAGTTGATCTAACTTTACTATGATAATTTTCTTTTAATAAATCATAATTATTATCATTTGAAATGTTGAATTTGTTCATTAATAATTTTTCATTTGTGGGTATGACAATATTTGATGTTTTAAAAGATTTTTTATCAGATTCATCAATAAATAGTAAGTTTGGATCATTCAAATCTAATTCTAATTTTGTTGTTAAATTACCTTCAAAGATTGCATCATCGTCAAATTCATAATTATTATCAAATAAACTTCTTTGAGTATCTGGTTTGAGAACAGTGGTTAATTTATCAGTTGTTACTTTATCTCCAACTATTGAATCATAATCCCATTCAAATGTAGCCAATATTAAATCTTGATCCAATTCGGTTTTCAATTTCTTTGTTGATATTCTATCTTCTAAAATATCATCTTCAATATTGATGATTCTTTTATTTTCATTATTATTATTATGTTCTAAAGTTGATTTAAATATTCTTCTTTGATCAGTTTCAACTTCTAATTGAATCTTAGTTGGAATCAAAGGTTTTGTTTGATATGGTTGATGATAGATATAATTCAAAGGTTTTGAGCCAAACAATGTATTCATATCCAACACAGAGTTCTTTTTAAACTGAGGGAAATAAAACTTTAGTAAATTTTGTTGAAATTTCAATTGTTCTAAATCTTCCTTCTCTTTTAATAATTTTTCTTCTTCTTTTGACAATTTAGTAGCCACTTCATTTTGTTTATCAACTCCTTCAAACCCTCCAAATCCACCATGACCATCAAACTCATCCTGGATATTATCACCAAACAAATTATCCAAATGATCATCATGTTCTTTAGGTTTAGCTTCATTCTTTAAATCATTCATAAAATCATCATCATAATCATCATCTCTTTCATCATCAGCGAAGTTACTCGCAGTGTTGGTTCTGCTTGAAGATTTCTCCTCTTGTGGTAGTTCTTCATCGGCTAATTCATCCTCATCTTCAAAATCCTCAGCGTCAGGTAAATGTTCAGTCTTCATATCATTGCCTTTAAAGACGCTATCAATGTCTAATGAGCCCATTTCACCGTTGAAAAGGGCATCGAATGCGTCATCCTCGTTAGCCAACGACTTGGTCTTCTTCTTTGCGGAAGACATCTGCTTCAGTGAGGAACTTCAGTGGAACTTCAATGGAACTTGATGGAATTTGTCGATGTTTTCATTTCTTTAAATAAAAGAAAACAAAAATAATAACCTCTCAAAAACATCCAGACACCCCCACCAGCATTATCACAAAAACAAAACAAATCCACATTGGTATAAAAACCACCAGAAATCACCACCAAAATGAGCAGAAACTCACTTCTCGGGCAGTCGTTGGTCAGAAACGCCAACGCCTTGAACTTCAACGTTGATGGAACAACACCGGCCTCAAAACACTGGAAAAGAGACTGGTTTACTCCCTCAAAACCAGTAGAATCAAGTAATTTACTAACACCAATAAGTGGAACTCCAACTCCATTTGGTGAAGAGTCAAACATCGCTAATGAACAGAAATATACCTATAAAGTCAAGACTTGGATCCTGGATGATGATTACACGCCAGTGGTGGATGGTGATGAAGATGATGTGTTGGATTTAGATGCTTTTAATAGTGTTAAAATCGTTAAAGGTGATAATGATCTATCTGATGCTGCAATTAGAGGTGCTGTTGCTAATGATGGGGATGCCATTCCAGGGATTTCCAAGAGCACAGATGAAGCTGCTGCTGTCAAAGAAAATAAAGAAGAACAGAAAGATGTGATACAACCTGAAGACACTGAAGAAACAAAAGAAACGACAACAGTTAAAGATGTTGATGGTGATGAAATTATTAATTAAGTGTGTTATAATAGACGTATTTATATGTGTATTTTACTGTAGAATTCTATCTATATTTTTATTCAATTGCAATTTCATTGGAGATCCCACTTTCAGTTTTAATCTTCATGAAAGAAACACCTAATCTTGCAAAATCCAAACTTTTATTCAATTCAGCTTCATCTTCTAAAGTCCATGATTTCGTGACATCAGTGACTTGATTATCTAAATAGGCCTTCCCATAAATCTCCTTCTTTTGTTTCAATGCATTATAATTTGATAAATCTCCATGTCCTGAAGATATCAAAACAGCAGTATTAATAGGAATTGAGTCATATAATTTCAATAATCTTTTATTTAACACTTTAAAATTCTCTTTTAACTCATCTTCTGTGAATTGCATGTTTTCAAAATCTCTAAGATTACCAATAATTAAATGAGAATCATCCAAATATTTAATAATTGAATCTATAATTCCATCATCATTTAAACACTGGATATAAGTTTCTTGATTTGGTTGAACCCTTCCATGATCTATAATTCTAGCTAATTTGTTATTTTTTCTAATATCTTCACTTATTGAAACATTACTTATAACTCTACCTAATAAACCACCTTCGACTAATTTCAATTTAACTAATTCTAAACAACATTTAGAATCTTCGATTGAATCATGAGAACCGTCTTGAATGGATTTATTTAAATATTTGGAAGTGATATATTTCAATGATGATTTAAATGGTGGACCTCTTGGATGTTCAAAAATAAGTGAAGTATCCACAATATTTGGATGTTTTAATTTCAAAACATTTAAATCATTTTCTAAAGAATGACCAATTAAAAAATCAGTTGAACTGACCCTTTGCATTATCATTTTTTGAATATCCTTCAATGACGTTGTAATATGTTGTAATTTTTCCTTTGTCATTCCACTATATAATGTTAAATAATCAGTGATTTCATCATCTGGTTTAACTAATTCATCAAATATGGTATTTCCATTGAAATCAATCATTGAGAATCTTGCTAATGCTCTACCACTAGTAGTTTCACACATTTCACAATCTAATGCAAAAGTATGAGATCCATCATGTTCGAATTCTTTAGTTTCAATCCAATCTTGTTGTAAATTTTCCTTTAATGAATCAGTTATGTTTTCAGTTTGTGAGTGAATTGGATATTTATTATCAATTAGTTGTTGTAATGACATTTTTAATTTAGGAATTGTCATTTGCTCTTTTTGTAATTTATCAGTTAATTGTTTCTTTTCCTTTTTATTTAATGGTCTTTGTGTAATTGCACTCATTGTTGGATATATTGAATTTTTATTCCCTGGAGCAGTAGTCACTAATATTTCATTGAATTGATCTTGGAAGAAGTTTAATTCACTGGGTATATTTGCTTTGTTCTTAATAACTGATGGAATATTAGATTCAATATTGAAACTCTTCACAGGTAAATTAGGAATCAGCACAACGACACATTTCTCGATTGAGTTTCTGTTATTAATCTTAATCGAATCAGGCAATTCATCTGTCCCACCTAAACAATACAGTGCAATGTCTCTAATATTAGTAAATCTTAATTTTTTATCATCACCACCTTCAATTGAGATATTTGGAGGAATTGCATTTTTTCTCTTTTTTTGCTTGACAGCTGGACTTTGTGGGATAGATTGTGGTTTTATGGCACTTGATCTTCTTCTTCTCTTTGGTTTATTGACTGGTGTCTTTGAAGGGGAGGTCTTTGACGGAGAGATCTTCAGCTGGGAGACTCCAATTGGAACTTCATCGTCTGTTTTGGACATGATAGTAAAACACTGGATATATATTATTGATTTATTGAGTCAAGTCGGACTGAGTATTCATGAATTTATGAAGCAGAGTGAGTTTCCTGTTTAGCAGAACAAAATTAATGGCGAAAGAAAAAGGATTTGGTTTCACTTGTAAATAAATTTATTTTGGTGATGACTTCAAATAATTTTCAACTAAATTTGTTCGCGTTTTTTGAAGAAAAAAAACAAAAAACAGAAAAAAGTGGAAATAAAGATCTTTTATAAAGTAGCGAAATTCGATTTGATTGCGATGATAATGTCAAAAATTGTATGGACTCTGCACTTTGTCTAAATCTACACTTACTCAATGAGCATTGAGAAGAATTTTTCGGTGAAGTTCTGAGTCCAAAGTGGAAAAAATTGTGTTTTTAATTGCAAACTGTTTGGACTGATATTACAATCCAAATATATGAAGTTGAAGTTATGAATCGTCAAATGTTCTTATAAATACGACAACTCATCAATCATATACAAAAGATACAACTCAACGATAATTTTATCTTGAATGTTAAAGTTCAGAAATCTTATTAGTCTTGAAATATACCAATTCATAATTGAAATCCATGTAAATTATTCAAATCGTTTCTTAATTACATACAAATCATAATGATTTACAATTAAGACCCATGGATGATTATAATCCCACTTTTCTCATAAAAATCTGAGGTATTTATATTATTTATAGACTATTTACCCAACACAGATGCCACTTTATTAGTATGTATCCTCTTCTGGTACAATCCTGCTAAGAATTCATTCAATGAAACATTCACTACTTCAACTTCATCCTTTTCTTCAATCTCCTTATTTAAACTATTCTTATCATTCACAGGAACGATCTCTTCATAATCCTTAATGAATTTATTCTCTAAATCATCTAAATTCCATGTTTTTATTAGATCTTCAGGATTGATTATATCTGACAACGTTGCAATTTTATCCCATGAATCTTCACCTTTAGGAATCATAACATCATCAACGAAACGCGAATCAACAATAACATTTTTTTGATTTAATTTAATTGGAAATCCTGAAAGAAATGACACTAATTCCAATAGTTTAGAGTTTTTAGTAGTTGGAATATAAGTTAATGATGCAGTATGGATATATGAGATTGATCGAAGACATAGTTGAATGTATGCATGGATTTCAGGATCCCAATCATTTTTCAAATGTTTATTGATTACAGATATCAACAAATTCATGCTCTTTCCCTGTATTTCATTCAATAAATGATGTGTTGTTTGCATCCATGAGTTAACATCTCCATTATAATCCAACAATGAAACAATCAACATCTCGTCGCTTGTATAGTTCTTCAATATTATATTCAACGCCATGTTCAAATACGTTAAATAGTCATCTGCAAGCGTATAGATCTCCAATATCGATAATAGTTCATTTGATGCATCCTTGTAGTGAATGTATGAGTATCCTAGGAAGAAATCGCTGGTATTAGATGATAATGAGTTTGATCTGTGTGGTTGGAATGTATTTGTTGGTTGTAATCTTTCTATGAAGTTCAACTGTGATTGTTTTGAACCACCTGGAGATTATAAGTTAGTATAATATGAGAGAGGGAGAGTGGATAAAGGGACGCACCATAGATGAAGAGAGTCTTCTTGATTGTCTTTGATGAGTTTGCTGACTCTATTAGGTCGCTCCAGGCACCCATTTCTTCTGTATGTGATTGTTGATTAAGGCGATGAGTTTGTTTACATTCGCGAATAATTTATTTTACCATACAAAAAAAGAAAGCCATTAACTACACTGCGATAAATTCTATAAATACTTTTATTCTACTCTATTTGTAATCACCAATGTTATAAATCCCAATATCAACCTCAGCTTTAGCGAAAATATCAGAATTATTATTCAAAATATTTTGATTTTGTGCTCTAATTTGTTCCAATTCATTCAAATAAGTATCTTCAACACCAGTAACATAATTACCTGTGAAAACACCAACTTCAAATCTATGAATCTTACCATCTTCTGACTTCACACAATCGACTAAATCTTCTAGTTTTTGATATATGACTTTATCTGCTCCTAATTCTTTGGCAATTTCATCTTCGGTTCTATTATATGCGACTAATGCCTTAGTGTCTGCTAAATCAATACCATAAATATGATTAAATCTAATAGCTGGAGCAGCTGATGCGAAGTAAACTTTCTTAGCACCTGCTTCTCTTGCCATTGCAACGATTTCCTTTGAAGTTGTACCTCTAACAATAGAATCATCAACGATTAAAACGGTACGATCTTTAAATTCAGATTCCATTGCATTTAATTTTCTTCTAACTGAAGAAACTCTCTTCTTTTGATCAGGCATGATGAAAGTTCTACCAACATAAGTGTTTTTAACAAATCCTTCTCTGAATGGAACTCCTAATTTAACGGCACATTCTAAAGCTGAATTTCTTGAAGTATCAGGAACAGGAACAACAACATCAATATCATTTTGTAAACCTTGACTTATGATATTTTGTGCTAATTTAGAACCCATTCTTAATCTGGTATGATAAACTGAAATTCCATCTAAAACGGAATCAGGTCTTGCAAAATAAACATATTCAAAGATATCAGGTGTATAATTTTGTGGTTGAACAACTTGTTTAAATTCAACATGACCTGATTTATGTATTATAACAGCTTCACCTGGTAAAATATCTCTAAAATCCTTGAAATTATGCGCCTTTAAAACAACTGATTCAGAAGCAACCATATGATCTATTGAACCATCTGCATTAATTCTTTTACCATATAATAATGGTCTAATCCCATTAGGATCTCTGAATGCAAAAATACCATACCCAGCTAACAAACCAACACATGCATAAGCACCACGGATTTTTTTGTATAAACCATCTAAAGCAGTGAAAATATCTGCGTTATTAACTCTTGCTTTATTAGTTTTATCTAATTCACTTGCAAATATGTTTAATAATAATTCAGAATCAGAATCAGTGTTAATATGTCTGTGAACGACTTCATCTAAATATTCTCTTAATTGTTTGGTGTTGACTAAATTACCATTATGAGATAATGAAATACCATATGGAGAATTAACATAAAATGGTTGAGCTTCTGAACCAGCAGATGAACCAGCAGTTGGATATCTCAAATGAGCAATCCCTAGATTACCAACCAATGAAGCTAATCTATCTTTAGTGAAAACATCACGGGCCATACCATTACCTTTACATTGATAAAAACGACCTTTTGGACCAGAGGTTGTTATACCAGCAGCATCTTGACCACGATGTTGTAAGAATAAACTACCATCGAATAATTCAGGACCAACGTTTGCAGTATGATCGGCTAGACAGATCCCTAAGATACCACACATTCTGAGATATTGTTAGTATTTGAATCATGGATTCCTGTAGGTGATGATGTGAAAAATGGTAAATGTTCTTAAGTCAGGGTGTAAAAAGATCTTTCCTCAATGTAATTAGGAAGTCTAACGTCTAATAAATCTTTAATTTGCTTCATCATTAAGACACTTTTGCCACTACTGGATCACCACATCTCTCAGCACTCACTTTTCTTATTTGATTTTAATATAAATTTGTAAAATCAATTCACATTTTATTTTTTTAGGAAATTTATTTAAAAGAAGAAATTTAAAATTATAAAATTTTTTCAATTTGACTGAAAAAAATCGACTCGGTTAGAAAAATTCGGATGTGTGACTTCCGATCACGTGAGTCTTTTCCGGAAGTCACAGGAGATACCGGAACTCGTAATCTCTTTATTTACTTTTCACTCAATTTTATGAATTTGATAATAGTTGTTTGTTATTTATCCAAGTTACAATGATCGCTCCCACTATCGTCTTATTCACACTCTCACTGCTGCTATCACTCTACTCACTCTTCCACTTCCAACGTCATCCACCAAGTATATTCTACACTCTAATCATTTCAATTGCTATATATATCCCAATTTCCATTATTTTTTTACTACCTATTGACTTATTATCATCAAATGATTCAACAAAGAGCAATTTCTTCTATATTCACGAAAAGTATATCAAGCTCTTATGGAATTTCAACTATTGGAGTGCCTTTATACTAATGTGGGCTGTGTTGCCATTAATTCAAGAATATTATAGATCTGGTTCTTTCACTAAAATAAACAAAATTAAAGACTCAATCCAATCAAATTTGAAATTTTATATCATCGTTGGTGGGATTGGTTTAGTTGGTCTAATTTACTATTTTATTAAATTTGGATTTGAATTCAAAATCTTTAAAAGTTTATTGATTGCATTATCGCATACTTATTCATTATTATTATCATTATGGTTAATGTCCCATGGATTAATCAACATTCCGAAAAGAAGATATTTGAACAATATCAATCTATCACGTCGACTAGAGGAATCTTATCATACATTGCCTAAATTACAAGAGGATTTACATGATAGTGAGTTCAACTATAAGGATATTTGTTCCACTATTTATTCAATTGATAAAATTAATGGGATTAATGAAAGTGTTTTCAAAAATGAAGTGTTAGAGCTAGTGAATTCATTGCCTGTAGATGTTAATTATATGAATCATATGAGATCAAGTGAATACAGTGAAATAGGTCAATTGAATTTAATGATATTATCCAAATTAAATAAGACTTTAAAAAAAGAAGAAACTAATTATAAGAGTTCATTATATGAATTTAGAAAATGTCAAAATCAGATATTAATGTTACAAGATATAGTGGAATCAATGAGTACTGGATATCTTAAATTCAATCATTATTCTCCATTTTTCAGAAATGAAAAGATTAATTATTTAATCCATGTTTATATTAAACCAATTTTCAATCTTCTCCTTGCATTCATATTATCGATATTATCATTCATCATCATTGAAAGTGAAATTCTTCATTCCACAAGAATCTCCATCATAAATTACCTTTTGACCACTTCAAACATCTCAGCCACTTTAAAATTCATCATTTCTATAATATTAATATCATACATGTCATTAAGTTCATTAATTTCATTAACAAGGATCAAAATTTTCAAAATCTATCATTTATTCCCAGGATATTCTAGCTCTGTCAGTGTTGTGTTTTTCGTTATGTATGCTAACAGATTAACAATTCCATTATCATATAATTTTTTAACGTTATTACAAAAAGGCAAATTAAATTCACAATTTGATACATTATTCGGAAATTCTATAAATTTAAGTATTTTAGGAAATGTATTCAATGAGAATTTACCAAGACTGATGATTATTCCATTAATGCTTACAAGTTTTAACGTTTTTGATAAATTGAAGAAAAAGTTTTTTTCATTTGATTATTTTGATGATGTTATGGAAGGTGATGAACTAAATGAAGGTGATGATAAAAGAGAACAACTGATCAAAGAAGGGAAATTAATCATTCAAAGATCTTTAAATGAAAGAGTTAGAAATAGAAATAATTATATCGATAGAGATGAAGTATAAGAAAAACTTATATATTAACTAATAACACATCATAATATCAACCAATTATGTAACAAACGTTCTTTAATGCAAATAAACTGTAATCACAGATCAACCTTCTCATTCAAAGGAATATGACCAGCATGATCATTATGGCTTAAATCTCTATAAATATAAGCCTGATAAATAAAACAACCATCGAAAAACAACGTAACGAAACTCAATCCTAACTTCCCCCCATTATTCACCAACACATCATAACTTAATTTATGGGTAGTTATATACGAATCAATAAATAATTGAGCAATGGAAAGCACACCACCTATTAAATCTAAACATATGGTGAGCATACTGAACCCTGTCACTGATTTTCTCTTGATATTATGACTTAATTGAGGAATATATTTTATTAAGCTCATAAGAATCTTAACGTATGATAAAATGATGGCAAGATCTAATAATGTGAAAGTCTTTTCCGTTTCTAAATGATCAGTAAATTTATGGATCTTATTAGTGTCAACAATGGAATATAACATGAAACAAAGACTAAACACCATAAATATAATAATCTTAGTTGTCCTTCTTAAAACAATAGATCTTTTCCTAAATCCCCAAAAACATAATTGTGTTGATGAGATCAAAGTTAATATAAACCCATGAATTGAATAAATCAAATCAATTGTAGTTAATAATGGATAATAACCATGTTGTGAATGATATGATTCCCTTACTGAAGAATTATATAACAATAATGACATTGAGGTCACTAATGCAAGATATCCCACTATGTTCAAAGCAATGAAATCAACAGAAACCCCCTCCGTGGAACGAAGTTTGTAATTAAGTATGAGTGGAGGATATGCAGATATAGTCTTGTGGGTGTTAGTATTATGATGAAATCTGTGGATTATGTGATACTCACCCATGCTGAGACGTAGAGGTATCCAAACAGTATGGAAATAGAAGCTAACTCCATTGAAATGTAAATGTTTATGGTGATATTAATGTATTGATGATCAGTCCAGTGTAGTTATGCGATTGAATGAGCGAATGTTATTTATAAACTCAAATTTCGAGCTCGGCTCACGCTGAAATCACGTGAGAGTCACGTGAAATAAAATCTCGCTTTTACGGATTCTTTCCAATTTACACATTAAGTCCATCAAAAATGAGGTAATATTCCATTCTAAGAGATCCATGACTTGTGTTGTCATTATTGATAGTGTGGACAAATTACAAGAGGATTTTGTAAAGTTGTAAAAGTTCAAAATCAGGACAATCAGTGGGGAAAGAATCAGAGTTCTGACCAAAGACTAGATTTCCGAGGACTATAATCGATTATGGGTATAAAGAGCTAGATGGTGAGATTTAAAGTATTACCACCCTGTGCGGTCCATGTTAATTGAACGTGTTCTATGCTCAAAGTTTCCAAATTAGATCATTTTTTATATCTGAGAGAATTTATAGAATTTTGGACGTTTTACCATACAAAATACCAAAAATTGGGAACAGAGAATTGGAACAGAGAATTGGAACAGAGAATTGGAACAGAGAATTGGAACAGAGAATTGGAACAGAGAATTGTAATAGTATAGTATCGAAATTGAAACAGTCTTGAAGTAAATGTCATACATAAGTAACTATACTGAATTCATATGTACATAAATTATGAAAAACATCTCAGCCATTTTCAAAATCTCCCAGCCATTTTCAAAATCTCAGCCATTTTCAATTCTCAGCCATTTTCAGGAACTTGTAAAATTATTGTACGAAATCTCAGGAATTTGTACATTGTAATACTAATCTATCAAAATGGGGTAGATTCTAGAGTCAACAGATTATCAAAATTGTATGAGAGTATTGAATGCGTATTGAACCTGTGTTAGAGTATTGAAAGCACATTCAAGTCATGTGAGAGTATCAAAAGGGTATCAAAATTGTGTGTAGAGTATCAAAAGGGTATCAAAATTGTGTGTAGAGTATCAAAAGGGGATCAAATTTGTATGAGAGTATCAAAAGGGGATCAGAATTGTGTGTAGAGTATCAAAAGGGTATCAAAATTGAAAATTGTGTGTAGAGTATCAAAAGCGTATCAAAATTGTGTGTAGAGTATCAAAAGGGTATCAAAATTGTGTGTAGAGTATCAAAAGGGTATCAAAATTGAAAATTGTGTGTAGAGTATCAAAAGCGTATCAAAATTGTGTGTAGAGTATCAAAAGGGTATCAAAATTGTGTGTAGAGTATCAAAAGGGTATCAAAATTGAAAATTGTGTGTAGAGTATCAAAAGCGTATCAAAATTGTGTGTAGAGTATCAAAAGGGTATCAAAATTGTGTGTAGAGTATCAAAAGGGTATCAAAATTGAAAATTGTGTGTAGAGTATCAAAAGGGTATCAAAATTTTGTGTAGAGTATCAAAAGGGTATCAAAATTGCATGAGAGTATCAAAAGAGGATCAGAATTGTACGATAGTATCAAAAGAATATCAAGATTGTAGTCTGAGTATGATCAAAGGGTTATCAAATTTGTGTAAAGTGAAGTATCAAGTATAAAGCTGCTAAAAGACCCCTGATTATAGAGTGTTAGAGGTATTAATCTATCCTGAGTGATCCAAGACTTGGGTTGGTTCAACTTGGATCCGTCATTACTGCAATCGTGGGCAAATTATAAGAGTATCTTGTAAAACTTCATGTTGTAAAATGAGTTAAAAATCAAAACAATCAACATCAAAGTTCCGACCAAAAGTCAGAGTTCCGAGGTGCGGGGCTTACGTAAATTCACGCGTATTCCACGTGAGGGTCACGCTCCATTACATAATTGCTTAGTCATCCAAAGCAACTATAAACGATAATATATGGATAAGAGGGCTAGATGATCAGATTTAAAGTATTACCACCCTGAGCGGTCCATGTTAATTGAGTATTTTATCCCGTCAAAGTTTCAAATTTCGATCGATTTTCACTCGTGACGAAAATTAAAGCGTTTTTGATATTTTACCATACTAAATCTCCAAAAAACTCGTTTTGAAAAAAAAAAAAAGAGTCGCCTAAACGATCAATATTTATGTTAGAATTTCACTGTTTTGATGTTACCAGCAGTAGCACCCCATGTTAATTGACCGATTTAACGAGTCAAACCTTGAAATTTTGATCATTTTTGGTATCTAAATCAAAATAATCCAATCAGCCAATCAGAGGCCTGGAAATTACACCAAGATCGCTTCAACTCATAATAAACAAGTCTTCCCATTATGCAACAGTATCCTCTGAGAAGTGGCATTAGTACATCAGCCGAATGGATCGGTATGTAGAATAAAAACAACCTCTCTTGACATATAGGCCACTTGCGCGATCAACTTGTTGAGTTCCTAGTTTTCATAGATTGTAAATTCTAGCATAAAATGAGGCATCAAGCATCATATTATCCAGCACTTAGTATTTATAAAGTGCTGGCTGTACTAGCATGTCCTGGATGAGCCATGACTTGCGTTTGTATGTTTCACTCTTTTCAATTGCAATAGAAAATATATAGGCGGAATGTCCTTGTATTTAAAGTCTTGACTCAGCGTCATACACCAAAACATTTGGAATGTAACAAGAAAATGATGTGGTCACAGAGGCAGCGCAATACAGCTAAGTACTTCGCTCTTTCATCGCATATGCTCTAACTATGTGATATCGCCTTTGAATGTACAAATAATTCGTTTGACTCACGTGAAATCTGTAGCTGCCCCGGATTTACACGGATTTCATTCTGAGTTTTTCCCCACCAAAAAAAAAATACAAAAAAAGAATTTGAAATTCTGAAAGTTTGAGTCAAAAACTGGAGGAAAATAAAATATTGATATTTTTATAAACAAAAAGAGAAACAAATAGAGATTTTATTTTACTTATTGAGATTAGACTTATTATAATTTATTTATTTATTTTATTCCTATTTAACGGACAAATTCATTATTTATTACCTCTCTTGACTCACTTCTACGCTTCCTTTTCCTTACTTCCTTTATCCCATTTTTCCTGGAGAAAAATCAACAACAAATTTTACTGAAATATTTTTCAATCTTCAAATCAACCATTAAATCAACATATTAGATCATGGCCTCTGTTTTAAAGGGTCAAATCGCCAAATATGCTAAAATCTCACCCACGTCCATCTCATTAAAACAAATGGTTGAATCAGGGACAAATCTAAATGAAGAAAAACTATTCAATGCTTCAAAATTCATAGTGAATGAATTACCAATAAGGTTAGCCCATAGAATTGAAGAATTAGATCAGCTACCTAATGGATTAAACCAAATGCATTCGATATTGAAAGTTAAGGATTGGTATACCCAATCTTTTGAAGAATTGGTCACTATTAAAGATGATACAAATTTTGGTCAATATAATCATAAAGTTGGTGATATTTTGAAGAAAATTAAGAAAAGACATGATCCAACAGTTGCTACTGTGGCACAAGGTGTCATTGAATGGAAGCATTCTCAAAAACAATCAATCATTGATCATTCTATTCAATCTTTTTTGGATAGGTTTTATATGTCTCGCATTGGGATACGCATGCTTATTGGGCAACATATTGCCATCACTGATGAACCACAAAAACAAGACTGGGTTGGTGTTATTTGCACCAAGACAAGAGTAAAATCTATTGCACAAGATGCTATTGATAATGCTAGGTTCATTTGTGAAGAATATTATGGTTTATATGATGCTCCCCAAGTGGAATTATACTGTCCTGAAGATTATACATTGACCTATGTTCCTGGTCATTTAATGCATATGTTATTTGAAACGTTGAAGAATTCACTACGCGCAACGGTGGAGACAACGTTGAAGAAGAATAGAGAAAGTGCTGATCCAATAAGTGATATTGATGGATTGAAATTCCCTCCTGTTAAATTGATTGTTGCACAGGGTAAAGAAGACTTCACAATAAAGATAAGTGATGAAGGTGGTGGTATTGCAAGAAGTGCAGTGCCATTGGTATGGACCTATTTATACACGACGATGGAGGAGACACCAGATTTGGACCCAAGTTATAATCAAACCGATTTCAGAGCTCCAATGGCTGGATTTGGGTATGGATTGGCATTGAGCAGATTATATGCGAGATATTTCGGAGGTGATTTGAAATTGATCTCGATGGAAGGATACGGGACTGATGTGTATTTGCATTTGAATCGATTGAGCACGAGTGAGAGATTGCAGTGATTATATACAGGTATTTATTAGTGTGGAGTGTAGTAGTAAATATATTTCCGGTGCTTTAATAAATCAAGTCCGATGATTAATTGAATAAATTTCCACATAAACAGAAAAGACCCAACGATTCCACCAATGAACAACAAGAATAGTCCCATGAAGATCGTAATGGGCAGCAAACTCCAATCGTCCCGGGAGGAGCTCGTCTCTAAACGCTACAACTTAACTGAACCTCAGGGAGTCTACCGCTTAGATAACTCCATCACTCCAACCAACCCAAAATACCCTGATTTCATTCCATGGAAACACACTACAAAAGAAGATGAAATCGCCTTGAATAACTTGCAAAAGGGCTACTTTGAGCCTCCATCTGTCGGTAATGAGCTTCTGAGTGCAAGAAACATCATATATCAATTATTAAGATGTGACAATTCATTGACGGAACTATCAACAAATTTACATAAATCAATAGAAGTTAGGTCTTTAAACAATAAAATCACACAGGGTTCATTCAAACCACCACCAAGGGTCACACTTACAGATCAGAAAAGAGAGGCATGGCTAAAGGATCTAGCTCGCAATGATGTTCCATTGAGGAAACTATCAAGAACTATCCCGCATGGTGTTCGTAATAAAGTGTTGATTGAGCATTGTATCAATAAGAATATCCCTATGAATAGAGCAATTTGGTTTGTGCGCTGTGTTGGTACGAATGAACTGAGAGGATTGAAGAGGAAAGGCGGTGTTAATATCGAATTTAATTGGACTCAGGAATGGACATTACAAGTTGTTGAATTCATTGAAAGATTGTCCGTTGATTATTTGAGTTCAAGTGAACATTGGAGAGGTAAAATCAGTTATTTATTGAGATTTGTGTCTAACTTATATGTTGAGAGTCTAATTGATCGTGAGATCTTCATGAATTGGATCATTAAATTCTTGAAAAAATGTAAAATATTTGAAATTCCTCTAGTTTTAACAATTATCAAGATCTATTGGAATGAATTAATTAAATTAGACTATCTAATCAAAGAATTAACAGAATCATTGATTTTAAAATATAATAAAATTCATTCTTTGAAAAACATGTTAGATTTTAAAGATTTAAATATAACTGATTTAAAATTAAATGATTCTTTAAAGTCTAAAATCTTACAAGAATTATCAAACATCATCATCACTTCATTCAATCAATCGGTAGATAATTTCATCATCCCAAATTCATGGTTTCAAATAAGACCAATCTTAAAAAATATATTAGATTTAAATAATGTTGAAAATTTCAAAAAATTTGAATTGATTTCATATAGAAATGAATCATTAATGATTAATTCATCATCTAATAATAATCTAATGATTATTGACTTAGTTTCAATATTGGATTCATTCAATTATGAGACTGTTGAATATGATAAATTATTAGAAGTAATAATAAATGAAGATTGGAAATCAAATCTAAGAATTTTATTAAATTGGTCAATCACAAAATATAGATTTGAGTCTTTTAAGATATTATTAGTCATTAAACTCTTGAAGAAATTAAAACAAATGCTAACAGTTAAGGAAATCTCATCAACAATACTTGATTTTATATTTGAATTATATAAATTTAATAATGTCATTAATTTCAATAATTTATTTCTATTAATAAATTCATTGATTGATATAAATCTATTCAAAACATCAATTTATATAAGAAGATTAATCAGTTCTGGATTAATTTATCTTTCTAATAACCCAATAGAAAAGACAATTCATGGATTAATCCTCAAAAATTTAAAGCCATTAAAATCAAATCAAATTCCAATGATATTGAAAAATTTATTGCCTAATGATGAAAATGAATTATCAAATGATGAAAAATTGAAAACTGGGTTAAGATTCTTAGATAATTATGAAAATATATTAATGGTTGAAATCAATGAATTTTTCATAAATTTAGAAATTGGATTAAAATTAAGATTATCTGATTTATATTTACAACAAATTTTAAATAAGGATTCATTTTTCCCATTATTGACATATAAAGAATTTGAAATTTTTTTGAAAATATTTATGACTTTGAATGATTTCAAAAATTTAAACACTTTTATCATTAAGGCATTAGAAAGTGAAAGACTAGAATTTGAACAATTGGAATTATTAACCTTGTTAATCATCAATAATATAACTAATTTCAAAATATTTAATAATAATAATTTAAACAAGATTATTGAGTTGATATTAATCAATCAAAAGAATATAAATGATGGGTTTATTAATTTAAATACTTTTTGGAATTTTATAATCACTAAGATTGACTCAAATTACGAAAATCATGAGTATTTAAAAGAGGAAATCAATTCAATCTTAATGATAAACAACAAGGATTTAAAGGTTAATAACTCCAACATCATTGAAAAACTTCAACTTTTGAATTTAAATATCACACTTGAGCAAATCCTAAATCATGAAAATTTCCATAATAATTTCAATAATTTAATAAAGGCCTTATTTAATGAATGTGATATCAATAAGAGAAATTCAATAATTCAAATCATTCAAATTTTAAAAGATTTAAACCTTGTTGAATTCAACAAAAATTTATTCGTTTTCATTAAAAAGACATACACCAACACAAATGAATTATTTAAAAGTGAACCGTTATACGATTTAATCATATCTGAATTAATCAGTATTAAATTAATAGTGGAAACGTTCATTGGTTTTAATTCATCAATTTATTTAAATTTTATAATGGATTTATTATTCAAGGATGATTCAAATGAAATTAATTATGATTTTTTCAAATTGAATTTATTAAGAGATGATTTCAAATCATCAAACCCTGAAATTTTATTAAAATTAATGAAATTTTCATTCTTGGAGAATGAATTGAAGATTGATTCGATGGCAATTGATTCAACTGAATTAATCAATAGTTTATTCATTGATAATCATTCATATAAATCTGAATTCCTCATTATTTTTTTACAAAATTTAATTCATGATAAAGTCCTGATTGATGATATTTTCATGAATGATTTGAAAATTTCTAAAGCTAAATTGATTTCAATATTGAATGAATCTTTATTATTAGACGATGACGTCACGGATGAAACTTTCAATTTGAAAAAATTGGAATATTTGAATAAATTCAATTTACCTATTTTTCAAATGTTATTTAAATTGAATTTGAGCTCCAATATTACAAACATTGAAATTGAAGAGATTTTTAAAATTGGATTTGAAAATATCAATCAAGATAATAATAATGATGATCTATTCGGTTTATTATTTGAATTTTTAGATCCTTTACTGAAAATAAAATTCATTCATTATTTAGAATCATCATTTTTAAATTCTAAAAACTTTCCAAATGTTTCAATCAATAACACTCCAGTCAATCTGAAAGCTATTTCAAATATACTAACTTCATTATCAAGAGGGTCCCAAAATCTATCTTTAACTGATGAATTAGTATTTTCATTAGACGTTACACTAGAATCAATTTTGAAAATAGTTTCAAAATCTCAAGAAATGACAGATATTTTGCATGATTCAATTTCATTATTTCTTAAAATTATTATAATTCATAAATCTTTTATAGTTGGTGTTATTATTGAAAGAAATTCAAACAATGAAAATTTCTTAAATAATATAATTAATTTGTTAAATCTAAAATTAATTTCATCAAATTTACAATTGAAAAATTTACTATATGATTTAATAATCTCTATCAAATCAAACGTTAATGAATTAAATCAAACAAATCAGTTCATTATTAAATTACCAATCTCAATGATGAACCTACCAACAATAACATCAAAAGAATCCAATAATTCCACCACTGGTGACTCCACAGATCAAACAAATGAAATAATCAATTCAAACAGATTAAAAAATCGTCAAAACTTACATGATTTCAACATGATTTCTAATTTTGTTCTATTTCAAAAATCCTCTCAAAGTTATTTAGATTATAGTTATAAATCTTTTGATTTATTAGAAGATTCAAATCCAATGCAATCAATTAATGATACGGCCATTAATCTTCAATTGTTCGATGCGTCATTAGAAAGAAAAAATCCAGGGGTTCCAAGACATTAATAATACTGTCCCAGTAATAAAATACAATTTTATGAACCATATTGTATATAATTAACTAATTAATATCATGTTTACGAATATAATAGTGTAATAGTTGTATTGTGTTCTTGTTTATTAAATTCTATCGATATCAATGGTAGTCTCCAGATTAATCTCATGATTTTTGAAAACATTAGTCAAAATTTTATTAATTTCATATCTTAAATTCAATTCATCATCATCAGATCCACCAATCATTTTAATACTAATCAACACAATAACTAAATTCATATGAACTTTTGAAATAATAACATCGTTTATACTATAACTTGATTTAAAAATTATTGAATCATGAATCCTATTCTTGATCTCTTTCAATATATTTGATTTCTTAGAGGTGTTTAGTCCAGGAAATGATAATAATATAATAAATCCTAAATGTCTAACGACGTTCCAGCCCATGTAACATATCAATAATGAGATTATTAGAGTTGAAATTTGATTGATTTCAATATCGGAGTCAATTGAAGTGATTAATGGATTTAAACATAGATAAATTGCAAATATCAATGTTATTAAATGTGTTGGATTTTTTAAAATGCTGTTTTTCAATTCTGAAATTGCTGATTTTTTGGTATGTTCAAATGATGATTTTGAAATGTTGACTATGTATTTTGATGATATTAATGTAGTTGATACGATAACCGTTAATATGAATTCATAGAATAATATATTAATGTCTGTTGTTGATTCATGATTATGACTTGATGAATGTCCTCCTGAGTGTGATGAATGATCATCAAAGAATGAAAACATTATTTCTTCAACGAAATGACTAACTAAATCACAACCAACAAAGATCAATGAGATTGATAATGCAAATCCAAATAATACCTCAATTCTACCTAATCCAAATGGATATGTTATTGAACTTTTGTTCCAAACGTCAAAATTCCCCATGATATCAACAAAAACCACAACGAAACATGATAAACAATCATAGAACATCAGATGACTCAATGTTGAGAAAGAATGGATTGAATATCTAAAACCAATTAAATAAGTTACTAGTGAAATGAACAAATGGAAAACAGACCAACTTAGTTTTAATTTTTGATCGTGATTGCAACTTGAGAAAAATTCATTCCTTGTTGGTATTGGAAAAGAAGTAGGGATTTTTAAAGGTGCTCTTTGTTTAGGTTCTTGAAATAAATTCATTGAAACTGAAGAATGTTTATATCTATGACCTTTTCTGTGTGATGCCCTTGTATTAACGACTGGAGTTGCTGATAAATTAGTAGATTGGAAGTTGAAAGGTGAATATTTCTTAGGTGAAGAGGAACGACGTCTTTGTGGTGAAAAATCACGGATAGGTGAACGATTTCTAGTTGGTGATCTATTTTTCATTGGTATTGAAGGTGGTGGAACATATTTTAAACTTGTTGCTGAATTTCTATTCCCTGCAACATTACCACCGGGTATTATAATTGAAGATGATGAGTTGTTATCCAGTGAGTAGAAAGCACCATTAGCAGTTGGTGGTTGCCCTAACTTAGGTGAGTTATAATGTGCACTATATCTTTTACTTTGTGAAGCTGATGATGATGGTAATGGAGGTAAATCTGAAAAAGATAACGATGGTTTTGAGTATCCTTCTTCCTCCTCGGTGATATCAACCATAGCCAGTGGGGATTGACTTGCAAATTGTTCAAATCTTGATCTTCTGTATTCTTTTGGAGTCTCTGGAGGTAATGACACATCATTCAGATTATTCTCTATCCCAGACATGATTCAATATAATTAAATTAACCTTTTAATTTGCTGCTCTGGAATTGGTATTGTGGTAAGACGTGAGTTATCAGTTAGTGCCTATATGTGGATTGATTAGTTCTTAAATATAGATAATGCAGGATGGAATTGAATTGAGTTTATCTCGAAGATTGTTTCTAAAATTTCTTGTTCACTTCAAAGGTTGAAATTAAAATCCAAAACATTGCGTGTCTGAACCGAAGATTATTCACAAGCATGCATGATTGGCTCATTATATGCAATTATATGCCCAAGATATGTCGGATGGTGCACACTAATGCATCCATAATAGGAAATTTTCCTATTTGAGCCTTTTTGGGAATAGAGCTTGTTTGTCAAGCGAGAAAATTAAATGCGTATCAATTAGGCAACTTGGCCGAGTGGTTAAGGCGAAAGATTAGAAATCTTTTGGGTTTACCCGCGCAGGTTCGAGTCCTGCAGTTGTCGTTATTATTTTTTTTGCTGATTGTACTAATGAACGATATCTTAATATGAAACTACTATTTAATGCTTAACTACAGATTATCTAATCAATTCATTACTCTTTATTCATCTATCTTTGCTCTTTGACAAAACGATGTAATGATATATAACCGACTATTAAAAATATAACACACCAAGCAATGAGCATCCAAATATCATGAACTAATCCACCAACATTAAAACCAAAAGTACTTAAAATTGTAGCACCTGGGATCTCGATGCTTAAACCATATTTCTTTTCTCTTAATGTTAATGTCTTGACTTCATTGACTGCCAATGCTTCATACCCATAATGGAACATACTTAAATATTGTAAGAATTCAAATCTCAAAGATTCTGTATTTATGAATAAACCTGAAAATAATAATGAAAATAATAATGTTAAAACACCAATCATTGTTGCATTACTTGAATCTTTGACTAATATACCAATGATTAAGATTTCAACTGAAACTGTTAAATTGAAAAGAATCAAAATTATAATACATTTCAAAAATGCGTTTTCTTCCATATTTAATCCAATTAATGGATA
Organism: Phaffomyces opuntiae; assembly: GCA_003707165.2. Taxonomy (NCBI): domain Eukaryota; kingdom Fungi; phylum Ascomycota; class Saccharomycetes; order Phaffomycetales; family Phaffomycetaceae; genus Phaffomyces; species Phaffomyces opuntiae. Next base: position 48,462 of record PPNH02000070.1, read on the forward strand.
TGAAATACTTGTTAATAAGATTGGTGGGAATAATCTTAATGGTAAAACATCACATAAAATTTTACTGATGTAATAACTTAAAGGATGATAATAATTATTGGAACGTTCTTTCAAGAAAATTATTCTTTCAACTGAAAATGAATGTAAACCAGTCAATGTTGAAAAACCAAAAAATGATAAATAAAAGAAAAATAAACCTAGTCTATTTTGAAACCCACTAATATCATTATCAACTTTATAATATAAGAATCCACAAAATATGCCCATGAAAATTGATAGAATATAAGAACCTAATAGTAATTTTGGATTTCTATAAACGTTTTTAAAACTTCTTGATGCTAAAATTAATAGTTGTGAACCAAATGAAGCCTTTTGATAATTTCCTTTAAAATCAATAATTGATGAATTAATATTAGATGCCTCAATTTCTTCTTTTAACAAAACAAAATTTTGTGATTCTTTAAACATTTCATAAATTTTACTAGTTTTTGGAATTATTTGATCATCATTATTTTCATCATTTTTATTAAAATCATCTCTATGAACGGCAAAATGTTCCCATTCTCTTTGTAAATCACTTGTACTACTTAACGATCTTGATCTATGGATTCTATTTTCTTCATCTTCATCATCGACATCACCATTTTCTTCATCTAAGATACCATTCTTCTTCTTTTTGGATTTTTTATCATCAAATGTAATATCAATTAAATAATCTGCAATATTGTAACCTTTTGGACATTTATAACCATTATTATAGAAAAAATCATTACATTGAATCATATCACCAGAATAAATTAGTTCACCATTGGCTAACAGAGTTAATTTATCAAATAATGAAACAATATTAGATCTAGGTTGATGAATTGTGAAAATTAAAGTTCTTTCATAATTTTGAGATAATCTAACTAATGATTCAATGACATTATTTGCATTATTTGAATCTAGCCCAGAAGTTGGTTCATCTAAAAATAAAATAGATGGAGATGTAACTAATTCACAAGCGATTGAAACTCTTCTCTTTTCACCACCTGAAATACCTCTTTCAAAATCAGATCCAATTAACCTGTCTTTAATATGTAAAATTCTCAATTCTTTTAAAACTTCATAAACTTTTAATTCTTTTGATTTGAATGACATTGTTCTTGGTAATCTTAGTAAAGCACTATTTAAAACAGTTTCATAAACTGTCAAAGTTGGTAATAAATAATCTTCTTGATCAACAAATCCAACTATTTTTTTCAAATCATGTTTAGAAACTTTATTACCATTGATTTTGATATCCCCTGTAATTTGACCATTTTTATTCTTTTGAGCTAAAATGTCCAATAAAGTAGTTTTACCAGCTCCTGAACCACCCATAATTGCTAAGATCTCTCTTGGATGAACAATACCTGAAATATTATTTAAAATAGTTTTGCCATTAACAGAATATGAAACGTTTTCAAATGATAAAATAGCGGGAGTTTTATTCAATAGATCAAAATCTTCTTCAGAATTATCTAAATCTGATAAACTAATCCCTGCAGAATTAAATAATGGAGATTTTTGAATGAAATAAGTTGATAATAATATAACACCAGCAACAATTAAAACAATTAAAATTGAGGCTAAAATGGTTTTTAAAGTTAATGGTGGGGTTCTAGGTAAATCATAACCTGGGATTTCACTATAATGTAAACATTCACCAGATTCACAATGTAATTTGATATAATTATCACCAAAGACAGATAAGATCAAATCATTCATACTTGGTTCAGAAAATTGACAATCATTTTTATTTATATCACAATTGAAATCAGCAGGACCCGTGATTGTTTCTGATAAGAAATCTGAAATATCAATTGAACCAGATTCACCACATAACATTCTTCCTGGAACACATTTACAAGAAGCATCTTTACATTTATAATTGGTTGAATTTGATTTTAAATCATATTGGAACTCACAAGTTGATAAATCACAATAAAAACTTTCCTTTTCTGCAATCCAAAATTGGAAATTACAAACTGCATCATTTTTATCACAACTGAAAGTGACTTGAGGTTTTTTACCATCTAAAATCTCAACAATTTTCTTGTTTGTAACGTCACACATTTGATGGAATTTATTAACAATCATACCATTCTTATAACAAGTCCCTTGTAAACCTTCTGGCATAAATTTATCACAAACTGAATCCAAAGTACAAACGTTACAATTGATACCACCCCAACCATCATCACAATCACAATGGCCATCTTTTCTGATGGGTCTATTTGAATTACGGTCATCCTTTTGTAAAGAACCACATAAGGGTTCAGAACAGTCTTGACCACCATAACCATCAATACATTCACATTGACCATTAAATTCATTACATTTTGAGAATTGTTGACAAGCAAATGCTGGTAACATACAGTTGAAACATGGTGGACATTTATCTTCAAAGATATTAGCGTCAATTAAATCAATGGAACCATCTTCTAACTGACTTGATTCAGAGAATGTGTCTATTGATAAAGCAATCGATAAAACCGACAAAGACCTTATCAGTTGCACCAGTTTCATGATGATCCGGGTATTCTATGCTAGTGAGAGTAATGAACTAAAGCAGATAAACAATAACACCAAAATAAAAGATCAAATCAAACGGATTCTTGTTGCTTTTTTCTATTAAAGAGAAACTCCATTTTGATTTTAGTTTATCGATCCAAAAGGGGAGAATTTATGAGGCTTATTGGAGGTGTCCGGGTGTTCTCTGATAACGGATTATGTAATGATTACGTAATATTTATTAACTATTAACTATTAACTATCTAAAGGTCTAAATACTGAGCAACGAAGGCTCGTAGAAGGGTGTTCCACCTGTTGACTGCTCTAGTGTCCACCCTTGAGAAATCATCAGTCGGTGTGTGCCATTGTTTGGGAAATGGGTTTGGAATTAAATGCAGAATTGGAATATTCGATCTCAGAAATGGTATGTGGTCATCTTCAATGATTCCTCTGTATTCTTGTTGAAATGCCCCATCATTGCTGGAAAAGTATTTGTATTGCATGGAGCTGAATAGTTGAGGCATTAATTGAACTAGTCTGGTTTCTAAAGAAGATAATTCAACGTAATCTTCATGAGTTTGTGGGAAATAACTTGGAACATAATTGTATTTATAGCCTTTAGATCCAATCAAATCTAGTAGTACAAACAATTCAATGTCATATAATGTACCTTTCTCCTTCCATTCATTATGTAAATGACGAGCTCCATAGATTGAATCGGTTGGTGACCATTTCTCCAAAGCTTCTTCTCCATCGAAGAATATAATCTTCAATCCAACTTCGATGTCATCATCATCAAATCTTCCATCAATAAAAGGTGATAAAGTCTCAGCTAGATCTAATAAGATCCCACAGGATACAGCACTGTCAATAGCACCGATGAACCCCTCGATGGTGACTAAAGTATCGTAATGAGCAGCAAGAACTAGATATTTGGTAACTGAAGGTGAACTTTTAGTGAAGATTAGATTAGTGAAATTGAGACCCTTTTCTTCAAACTCGTCCGTTTCAACTTGCCATTTGTTGTGTGTATTCTCATTCAACACACTGAAGTGGCTGAGTATATACCTTTGGATCTCTTTCGATTCTAAAGATGAAGGTGTACGTGTAGTGTTAAAATGAGTGTAATGACTATTATTATCACCGTTCAATGTGAGTCTATTTGTGTCAATTGAGATGATTTTTTCAAGCAACTTGTTGGAGATTCTCTCATAGCACACACACAGCTGCAGCACCAGACCGATAAGACCCACAAACGATCTGAAAAGCATCTTAATATCACCAATTTCCGCTTATTGTGTGTTGTTCCACATATTAGAAATCGCGAACAGTAAACAAGGCTTCCCTTAATAAACAAAACAAATCAAGACGAAATGGACTCTGAGACTCCTCCTGGGGAAATCCTCTCGTTTGGAGTGGAGCCAAACTCAAGGGACCAGCAGGACCTGGTCTCCGTCTCCTCCAACTCAATCACTCTTCAACCAATGCAAACACATTCTGTTTCAATTGACGGTGGGAAACTATCAATATCGTCAAACATCCCTTCAAGTGCTAATTCACAGCTTGACAGCAGGCAATCATCTGCAGTCCCTTCAAGCTTCAACCAAAGTAGCTCAAATAGCACAATTCAAACTTCAGCTGCTGGGTTAAGACTATCATCTTTTGATCATACATTAAACAACAACAATAATAATACCAATAACGGATCCTCAGTAATAACTGGTAATGGTATTCCAACCATTGGGCATGGTGCACCAATCACTTCACATTCTCCAAGTCTAGTCAACGTTCACAATTCTTCACGACCTCCATCGATGTTTAATGGTAAAAGTTTCATATCTCCAAACAGAAATAATTTAGAGCCAATATCCATAACTCGTCCAAAACCTTCACATTCAAGCTTCAGATATGATGATGATAATATGTCTCAAATGTCTACTTCTTCATTAGCTACCTCATTTTCTAAAAATTTCCTTTTTGGTTTTCTTAATAATAGACAAAAGGATAAAATCAAATCAAGTACAGGTTTATTATCAAAAGAATATTGGATGAAAGATGAAACTTCCGCTGATTGTTTCATTTGTGGACGTTTATTTACTACTTTCAGAAGAAAACATCATTGCAGAATCTGTGGTCAAATTTTTTGCAGCTCTTGTACAACTTTAATACCTGGAGAAAAATTCAATTATAATGGTAAGATGAGAGTTTGTAAAACTTGCACTGGCATTGCTAAAGATTATAATGATTCAAGTGATGATGATACTTCCTTATTGGAAGAGAGTTTTGTTGAAAGATCTCATAGTAATGATAAGAATTTAACACTTAATAATTCTGGTCCAAGTACTCCCATTGATGATTCAAATACAAAAGTTGCATTCACTGCTCCAACTCCACCTCCAAGAATGGCTATCCCAGCTACTAGAAATGGTGAATCTGTTGAAATACCAATATCAAAATCCTTTAATTCAAGATTAGGTTCAATTCATACTTCAAAATTCAGACCTCAAAAGAGAAATGTCTTATATGAATCATCTAATACTCCTCAAAACAACAACAATAATAATAATAATAATATCAGCACTAGTATGAATAATGAAGGATCTTTTTTAGAGTATGCCAATACCCATCATAACAGCTCATCTTTCAATTTCAATACTGATCAAAATCATCATGATGAAACAAATGATAGCCAATCTATTCATGATCATAAATATCATACTTCAGATTCAGAAGATGAAGGCTCAATGTCATTATACACAGTTTTACATTTGGATAAATCGGTTGATTTTGATACTAATGCTAAATTGAATTCAACTAAACCAAAGGTTACAAGAAGTAATACAAGATCATTAGATAGAGCACAAGCTTCATTATTTAGGATAAAGAACAGAAAAAAATCAAAATCAGTTTCAAGGCCTCGAGAATCAGTTACATTTGGTGAATCTATTGAAGATTTCCAAAAAAATAAAACAAGTGGTGATGTATTTGATCAAACTGATGAAAATTTTATAAATAATAATACTTCTTCTTCAACTGAATATAATTCCGAACTAAATGAAGTTTGTTTAGAACATTTTAAAAATTTATTACATCAATCTTTAATTAATGAAGGTGTCACTGATGACATTGAAGATTGGGAAAAAGTTTTAACTCCAGTTTTAAAAGGTGTTGAACAAATTGAATATAACGTTAAATCTGGTGAAAGTATGGATATAAGACAATATATCAAATTGAAAAGATTAACAGGTGGCTCTAAAGAAGATACTTCTTTCCTTTGTGGTATCGTTTTTTCTAAAACTTTTGCTTTAAAATCAATGATGAAAGATATACCCAATGCAAGAATCGCTTTAATTATGTTTCCATTAGAATATATGAGAACTGGTCAACATTATATGAGTTTAGAACCTGTTCTGGCTCAAGAAAATGAATATATTCATAAATTGGTTGCAAGAATAATCGCATTAAATCCTGATGTTGTTTTCGTCGGTGCTTCAATTTCAGGCTTAGCTTTGAAATTATTAGATGATGCTGGTATTGCAGTGGCATATAACATGAAACCTCAAGTTATTGAAAAAGTTGCAAGATTGACTCAAGCTGATATCGCTGTTTCAATGGATAAATTATCTGCCAATTTAAAATTAGGTCAATGTCAATCATTAGATGTTAAAACTTATGCATTTCAAAATTTAGCTAAAACTGTGATGTCAATAAAAGTTAAAGATCCATCATTAGGTGCAACATTGTTAATTAGAGGTGGTAATGATGATCTTCTACGTAAAGTTAAAGAAGCTGCTGAATTTATGGTCTATGTGATTTATAATTTGAAATTAGAAACTGCATTTTATAAAGATAATTTCATGTATTTATCCCATGATATCTATCAAAAATCAGCAAATAAAACCATTAGTGAAGATCCTGATAGTTTTGGATATGAATTTTTAAAAGAATTGAGTCAAAAGATCATATCATCATCACCAACAGTTCAATTTGATCCACCTCCGTTATTAATGAATATTAGAAAATTTGAAAAAGAATTACATGAATTAACTGAAAAATATGAAAGTTTTAATAAAGAAAACACTGATTTAATTCAAGAAGTTCAAAATGAATTAAAAATGGATCCTTCCAAAATTAAATTAATTTCAAATCCTGAACTTTTAAAAATTTTAAAAGATATTTATGAAAGAAAAATTTCCTTATTTCAAGATTCTTTTAACATCAAAGCAAGACAATGGAATTTATATCTATTAACTGTTCCTGATATTTTAGAACCTTTAAACAATCAAAGAATTTCATTCTTATACTCAATGGTGTCAATTAAAAATGCAACTCCTTGTATTGGTCCAGTTCCTTTACAAATTGATTATTACTGGGATAATGACATGACTTTAGGTCAATATGTTGAGCAACTGATCTCATCAGCTCATAGTCCATGTTCTGAAGGCTGTGGTGAATCAATTTCTGGTCATTATAGAAGTTATGTCCATGATAATGCAAAAGTTGATGTTATTGTTGAAAAATTCCAATCAAGAACCACGGTGCTGCAAAACGTTATACTTACTTGGAGCTACTGTAAACATTGTGGTTATACTACTCCATATTTACCAATGAGTGAGATTACTTATAAATATTCATTTGGTAAATTTCTAGAATTATCATTTTGGAGCGCTAAAAATTCTTCAACAAATTTAGGCCATTGTATTCATGATTTTTCAAAAGATCATATCAAATATTTCAGTTTAAATGATTTAACAGTTAGAATGGAATACTCAAAGGTTGATATTTTAGAATTAATCGTTCCAAGAATTCAAATCGCATGGAAGCCTCATACTAATATTCAACTAAAAATTGAAAATTATGAACAAGTTACTCAAAAATCACAAAAATTCTTCAATAGTATATTATCAAGATTAAATAGAGTTAAATTAGATAGTATTTCAAATGATAAGATGGAAGCAGGTCAAGAAAGAATTAAACAATTAATTGAAAAAGTTAATCAACAACAATCAAACGTTGATAAAATGATTAAAGAAATTTATCATAAAACAGAAGCATCAAATCAATTAGTCATGAATTCAGTTTTAAGATTTGTTCAAGATTTAAGTGTTGAATGGGATTCAGAATTTGGTATTTTTGAAAATGATTATCTACCATCTGAAAAGGATATTGCAAGAATTACAACTCATCAATTAAGGAGATTTTTCATGGATGATAATGATCCAAAACATTCTCCTGATGATGTCACTATATCTGGTGATCAGAATGAGGTAATTCCTGAAGCTCAATTGTTATTACCTGAAGCTCAATTATCACTTTCACATGAATCTAAACCAATGAAAGTTGAAACAAAAGCAATTAAATTAAAAGAAGAAAACAAAGGTGTTAAACTAAAAGATTTTGAAAACAAATCTCCAGAAGATGAAACTAAAATTATGGAAACTCCATCGGTTAGAAAAATTTCAGGTAGTTCAATATCATCAGAGAATACAATCAATCCAAGGGTTGGTAAAGTTTTAGAAGAAGTTTCAAGATATGAAAAATTGATGAATGAGCATGGTGTTGATCTAGGATCAGGCCCATCAAATGAACTTATTTTATCACCAAGTCCAATTTTAAATCCAATTTCAAATCAAACAGGTTCAAATTTGAAAAGAAATGATACAGTTTTCTTCGAGTATGATATTCTTAATAACGTTAAGGCGTTAAAACCGCAATTTGGAATGAGTTCTAAATTTTTAGAGCAAAAATTGAAAGAAGGTCGTCAATTAAGTTTCACTCATACTTCATCAGTTGCTTCAAGTCCAAAAATTGATAATCTAACCAAAGAAGATAGTAAAGTCATGAAACTAACAAGTTATTTTGATCAAATTCATTTTGAAACATTATCAAAAGAGTTCGAAATGCAACGTGAAAAAGAAAGGCTGAAATTAGTTCATAATAGATATAAAGCAGCCCCAGTTTCATCATCAAAACCAATAGTTGAGGTTTATAAGAATGTTAATGATGCTGTTACTGAAGATGATATTATTGCAAGTGATCTTGCAGCTGCAGCTAAATCCAATGCTAATGATGTTGACTCTGAACAGGAAAGTATATATGATGAAAAAATGAAATATAAAATTACAACTAAAGATACAGATATTCCTCAAACTGAAAAGGTTTCATTAATGAAAACATTGACTAATTTCTGGGCTGATAGATCTGCTGCACTATGGAAACCATTAGAATATCCATTGGGTTCTTCGGAACATATCTTCGTTGATTCAGATGTCATTGTACGTGAAGATGAACCAAGTTCCTTGGTCTCATTCTGTTTAAGCTCTTCAGATTATGTTCAAAAAATTAGTGTAATTAGAGAAAAAGAAGATGTTGAACAAATCATGTTAAAGAAAACTGCAGTTCATTTAAAATATCAATTCAAAGAAGGTGGTACAATTTTATCATGTAAAATCTTTTTTGCAGAACAATTTGATGCTTTTAGAAGGAAATGTGGGATTGATCAGTCATTTATTCAAAGTTTATCGAGATGTATCAAATGGGATTCAGCAGGTGGTAAGAGTGGCTCTGCATTTTTGAAAACATTAGATGATAGATTTGTTATCAAAGAATTATCAACTATTGAACTTGATTCATTTGTTAAATTTGCGCCAAGTTATTTCGTATATATGGGACAAGCATTATTCCATGACTTACCAACTGTCATTGCAAAGATTTTTGGGTTTTATCAAATTCACATCAAGAATCCAATTGATGGTAGAAATTTAAAGATGGATATCTTGATAATGGAGAATTTATTTTATGAACGTAAAAATTTAAGAATTTTTGATTTGAAAGGTTCCATGAGAAATAGACACGTTCAAAAAACAGGTAAAGAGAATGAAGTTTTACTAGATGAAAACATGGTTGAATATATTTATGAAAGTCCATTATTTTTAAGAGAATATGACAAGAAACTATTAAGAGCGTCATTATGGAATGATACATTATTTCTCGCTAAGATGAATGTCATGGATTACTCACTGGTTATTGGTATTGACGATGAGAATAAGATTTTAACAGTTGGTATTATTGATTGTATAAGAACATTCACGTGGGATAAGAAGTTGGAAAGTTGGGTTAAAGAGAAAGGATTTGTTGGTGGAGGCACAAAGGAACCTACTGTTGTGACTCCTAGACAGTATAAGAATCGTTTCCGTGAGGCAATGGACAGGTACATCCTCATGGTTCCAGGGAAATGGACACAGGGCAATGGACCATACTCTCTGTAAAGTTATAACGAATGGTTAATGGTTAATGATTAAATAATCTTACGTAATCTTTTTTGAATTTTTTTCTTTATCTTTTTTTTTTCTAGCGCGTTTCAAAAATCACAAAAACAAAAGAAGAAAAAAATTGTAAAATCGAGAATAATTGAGGCCATAAATCTCAAACGGTCAATCTAGGTCAATACTGCTCCCTGCTGTTTCTGAAGCATCACTAATTTCCTCATTCTTTGCTTATCTCGCTCTCAATCCTAGTTTATTTTGGCTTTGTGGTACATTATCTCAAACAACAAGGCTGATTTTTTGTTTATCAGTGAAAAAGTTGATCTTGACCCACAGTTTCTAAATATAACCAACAACTACAAATTTCATACCGTTTGGTCGCTCTTTGGCGTCTTACTCAATCACGTATTCACTATATACGTCAAGAATATTAATCACTTTCAATCAAACACCAAATTTCAGAATTTTGTCCCTTGGTTTCTATAAATAAATTTTATTTACCCACAATTTATTCAATTTGATCTTGCTTTAATGGGTTTACATTTTGGATGTTCCACTGCTGTGGTCGTTCTTAGTTTGATATCGTTAGCTTTTTTGATCATTGCAAGTATTACACCTCCTGCTTCTACTAGTTTTGGTCTAGCTGAAGCTGATGATTTACTATATGGGGTCTTCGGTTATTGCTCAACAACTGATTCTACATGTGTTACAGGGTCACCATCTTATAGAGTCAGTGATTTGACTTCTTTAACCGATTGGAAAATGGATGATAATGCAAGAGACACGTTAGCTAAAATTCTAATTGTTATTCCAGTTGCTGGATTTTTAACTTTAGTTTCATTTTTATTCAACCTTTTCAGTCATTTCAGAGTCTTTGGTGGCTCACTTGTTTTCTATATCATTGGTTTCATCTTTACTTTATTAGCATTTTTTGGTAGTGCTATTGCTGTTATTGTGACATTCCTATTATTCTATCCTCATGTTAAATGGCCAGCTTGGTTACTAATTCCTGGTAGTGCTTTGAGTCTTGTATCTGTTCCATTGGTGTTTTTTGCTTTAAGAACCAATCCTAAATCAACTGAAGAATCGGATTATGATAAAGATGATTTGTTTGAAGGTGATGAAACTAATTTGACTGATCTTACAGATGGTGGTAATTTCCAAAGAGCTTCATCCTTTAGATTAGATAACATTCCACCAGTCTTTGAAAAATCAACCAATTCAATAGATAAATTTGAACCTCAAACTACCTTGAAAGTTATTACTGATGATTCTGCTTCTTCAAATGATCAATTTGAAAAGGTTTCAATTAAAGATTACTCAAAATCTTATGGAAATAGCAATACTATTGCAGGTTATAATGGTTATAAGGGTTATAATTTAAATGCTTCTACTTCTGAAAATTCTTCAAGTCGTGGTCCATTAAGTGATGGTACTCCGAATTTAGTATCTTCTCAAAATTACAACAAAGGTGGTGTTATTCGTTCAGAAGCTCCTGAATTCCAACCAGAATCTGTTAGACCTGATTTTGGTACAACACCATTTCCCTCAACTTATCCATCTTCTAAATACAATGTTTTGGATAATCAAAAAAGCTCGGGTGTATTAGGCGCATCAAATCATGATGGCTCAAATCTTTCAGCTGATAATGTTGATAATGATGATGATACCCAATCTGATTTCACATCTGTATCTCAAAGAGCTGTTAACCCACATTATTACCGTGGTATGAACAATCAGCAAGGACCGTCTTTATTCCCAAATCAACAGCAACAACAACAAAATATTCCATTTCAGCAACCACAAATGAACAACCAAGGTTATTCTCAACAAGGTGGTTATTACCCTCAACAAAATTATCAGCAACAACAATATGGAGGTCAACTCCAACAAGGTGGTAATTATGGCCCTCAATATCAGCAGCAAGTTAATCAACAATCTGCTCCACAAAGACCAGCAAATGATACTTCGGCTGCTTTGTTATCTGCTAATCCAGACTTTGCGATTTCTGGTCCTGCTTTCCAAAAGCAAAAATTCCAAAAGAGTCCTAATCCAATTCCAGCAGGAGGTTATCGTCCAGCCTATAAAAGAATTCAAAATAGTGGTAGTAAAATCTCAGCAGCTTCTCTGTCCACTGATAGTCCATATAATTTTAGATAGATTTTTTGGAGGTAAATGGTTATTTTATTCGTTTAATTGTTTTATTTGTTGAATTTATTTTTATTAGTTTTTTTATTTAATTCGTTTTGTTTTAGATTGTTTTATATTTGTTTTTTTTAACGAGTTGTTTTTTATTGAGTTGTTTATATTATTTTTTATTCACGTTTTGTTGTCTTATTAAGTTTTACGAATTGTAGTATGTATGCCTTTATTTTTCCATGTATATTAAATCAATTAATGAGTTGCTTTGTAAATAACATCACCTAAGGCAATTGCTCTTTCCTCTTCATATCTTGGGACAATGATTTGAATAGCGACTGGCATACCATCGAATAATTCAGGATCGTATAATTCAAAAGTTTCTTTATCTGCTTCATTTAATGGAGTGTAATCTTTTAATGGTAAATCAACTGATTTATCAACAGTGGTAATTGGAACAACAACGGCTGGATAATCCAAATAATTACAAACTTCAGTGTAAGAACAATGATAACTCTTAACTTCACCTGCAGGATAAGAGGTAGATTCCCAAACTGGGGAAATCCAACCATCAATTGGTCTTCCAGTTGAAGTAGATTTGATCGTTTCTAACCAGTATTTATCATAACTTTGTTGAGCTTTATATTTTTTAGCACCTGCTTCCCAAAATTCAGTAATTGTTAAAGCAGGATGTAAATCATTAACTGAACCCATTAACTGTTTAACGATTGGTTCACCACTTTTCGCTAATTGAACATCACAATATTCAAAACCATCAGCTCCAAAAATTGGACCTAGATTTAATTGACATTCTCTATTAGAAATAGGTGGGTCCCATTCAATGATTTCATGACCAGCAGATTTTAAATCATTGATAACTTTTTCTAAAGCTCTTTGAATCGGAGGATGAGGATTAATATAATTATTTGTTTTCAGCACACCAAAAGATAATTTTTGAGGAATTTCATATTCTCTCCATGGAATTAGTGGAGTCTTTGGATCAAATAACCATGGTTTTGCATCAATTATAGTCTTAACAAAATATTTGATATCTTCTAAATATTGTGCACTTGGTCCAATAACTGATGGAACAATAGCTTGATCAGGCCATGAATTAGTAACTCTACAGTATGGTAATCTATTACTACTTGGTTTCAATGCGAAAAGACCATTGAAAGCAGCAGGAATTCTAATGGAACCACCAATATCAGTAGATAAACCAATAATACCACCTCTTGCCTTAATTAAAGAACTTTCACCACCAGATGAACCACCAGGTGATAAATTTCTATTGAGTGGATTAACCGTTTGACCATATAAATTAGAAATAGTATCTGCAGCCATCATTGCCATTGGGACAGTAGTTTTAACGTAAAAGACAGCACCTGCATCGTATAAGATATCAGCAATGACAGAAACTTCATCTTTTGTCTTTGGTTGATTTGTTAAACCAACAAATCCAATTGCAGAATCAATACCTTCTAAATTAACTTGATCTTTTAATGAAATTGGAACACCATGTAAAGGACCTATAGTTTTACCATTTGTAGCAAGGTATTCATCTAATTCTTGGGCTCTTTCAAAGGCTTTGTCAAAGAAGATCTCAGATAAACTGTTACATAATTGATGAATCAAAGCAGCACGATGAGCAAAAGCTTTTGTTACTTCCAATGAAGTCAATTCACTTTCAGCAATTTTGGATGCTAATGAGATCAATGATTGGGAAGTGATTTTGTTTTCTTCTTCAGGTAATGATTCATCTAAATAAGATAAAATGTTTGGTAATTCTTCAATTGATGGGACAGATTCGAGGACCCATTCTTTTGGGATTTGATTGAAAACTGATTCTCTTTTCTTTTGTGCAGTTTCTTCCCAAGTCATGGCTAGGATTGGATGATGGCAATTGGATATATTTGAGGTCAGGGGCCTTGAATTGATTTAGAACAATAGAGGGATCTTGATTATAGTCTCATCCTGCAGATCCGATTTTCGGATTTGGTAATACGTTTGTATAGAGTCTAAGGGAACCGTACTGGCGAACTGAGAACTAAACGAGGACTTTGAAATAGTGTAAGAGTCATGTAACGTCTGATTAATACAAACAACTAAAGAAGTACAAAAATTAGTAGGAAAGGTTTCACTAGTGTAAACTGGAGGTTACCCTATCTAGGCTCTCTCTATGGTGAGATAAGGAATCTAGTAAGTGGAATTAACAAAGTTCATGAGTTGATATTTAGCTCATAAGTCAACTTAAAATGATTTGAATGATAAAGTTTTAGAGACTTTTGTGCTTTGGGGAGCACGTTATTAACTCAGATCATATATCATGAGATATTAATATATATAATTGTAAGTTGTTATATAGACCAAATTACTAACAAAATTGTCTCTAGATCGGGTAAAAAACGAGAAACAAAAAATAAAATTACTACTACCCATTACTTTAAAATTGGTAAAAGAATCACTATAACTTCTTCACTCAAAACATTGCACAACTAAAAGATAGTTGTTACTATACTTCACTCTCATTGGAACCTCCGTCGGACTGCGAATATTTACAAAAAAATTGATCTGTTTTTTTTCAACTTTTAAATAATTGAAATAAAAATGAATTTAAAATCTATTAAAAAAATATAATTATTAAATATTTTAATTAATTATTATTATTATTATTATTATATATTATTATATTATTTAATTGTATAATATATGCATGCAGTCGATGATGTCGTTAATATCATGCAGTGATATTGTGATATTTGATGAGCTATATTAGCTTACAAGTACAGCCAGTACATATTATTGATGATGATGATTATATATTAATATTTAATTAGTTATATTAATAACGAGTATTACTGCGTGATCGATAGTAGACGTACATGATGACTCAGGTCTCATGAGCTGTTCGACGAGCTATAAGTACAGCTAGTACTAGTCGGTCAAAAGTGTTAATTGAAGACAATCGTATTAATAAATTAGTTAATTATTAATATAAATTACCTATAGATGATCTACTAACGTCTATATTCAAATTTCATGAAGAGAATCGAGCATGATTGTAACGGCATATATGTAAGTACAACCTACTGAAAAATATAAATAAATATCGTAAATTAAACATAATAGCAAGTAGCAAGAGGTATAAAGAATATTAATTAGCAAGCCATCATTAGGTAAAATAAATAAATGAATAGATCAGGAGGAGTAAACTGCATTGTAGTTCTTAAGTCTGATATTTTGGAAACCAGACCATGAAGGATCTTGAAATACCAAATTGGTTGATCTAGACATGGCTTGATTTGGTCCATCAAGTTCCATATCTTTATAAACTTCAATATTGATTAATTCTCTAGTTTTTGGGAAATTAAATGAAGTTCTATTAAAGCTTAACCCTTCTTCATTAGCATCAAAACAGTTTTCAAAATTAACATGACCAAGGTTTCTATATTTTAAACCAGGATATGGAAGCATATTAATATTGGTTAAGTGTAAGCATCTCAAATTAGGATACGATTCTTCAAATCTCCAGATTGCTCTAACAATACCATTGGCAGTATCTCCAATCTTATTAACGTTAAGTTCCCATAATTTTTCAGATTTAAATTCAGGAATAAATCTATCCTCTAATTTAGTGGTTTCATCAAATTCGTTATTAAATTTGATCATCAACTTTTCAAGATTTGGTAATTCTAAATGTTTTGGAATATCTTGGAGATTTTCTGAAGTAAGTTGAAACTCTTGTAATAAAGATAAAGGACCAGAATGATCAAAAAATGAAGGATGAATCTTATAAATTAACAAAACCCTAACATTCTTCAAAAACTTTGAAAAATCGTAATTTATTATATTGTTTCTATTTGTTAAATCAAGATTTAAAAATTCAGTATCACCATTATCTAATTGACCCAAGGTAAAGTCCTTTAAATCTTTGTTAATATTTAAATCAGAAACTTCAATATCCAATGTAGCAGCAACAATCTTCAAAACTTCCAAAGCTGGGAAATTTAAATTCTTAATTGAAATGTCTTGATATCTTTCAGGATGGAAAAAGATATTCACTTCTTTCAAATTTGATAAATGAAGGTTTGAAACATGCGAAAGGTAGTTTAATTCTAATTTGGTGATATTATCTGGGAATATATTTTTTCTAATTTCAACAGGAATTTCATTTGATACAGGACAAACTTCAATTTCATCAAATAGGTTAGCAGTTTTAAACTGATCCAACTTTTCTGGGTGAAGTGCAGCATATTCCAATTTTGGAATATTTTTCAATTGTAAATTTTCATATTTGTGAGCTGGTAATAAATCTTGATGATCTGATATGCTTAAAACTGCTATATTTTCCAACCTGAAATTTCTGAAAGGTTTGATAGTTTCAAGCTCTAAAGAAATACCTTCAAAATTTTTAAAGAAGACTGAAATGGAAGCACCTTTAGGCTTTTGAAATTTGGAAAGATCCATTGCACGACCAGGTTTATTTTTTGAGGGATGAATACTCATAAACACCCTCTTATTTGAATTTTCAAGTTGATCAAAGACTTTCCCCATGATCTCAAGATCAATATAAGATTCAATGGAAAAGTCTATGAAAATTACCTCAAAATTTGACATTTGAGATCCTACATCTGAAATTGGTAATCTTTCAACATCATCAGCACCAAAAAAACCTTTATAATCATTATATTCTTCGTCATCTTCATGATCTCTGTCATCTTCGTAATCTTCAGGCTCGTCATGATGTTCATGATCCTCATGGTGTTCATGGTGTTCGTGATCCTCATGATGTTCAAACTCTTCATCTTCACTTAGATCACTTGAAACCTCTTGAAACGCATTAAATGCAGCTTCAATTTGATCAAGATCAAAATCTCCTTCTAAATCTTCACCATTAAACCCCAAAGTTAGTACTCTTCCACAACCGCAATCACATCTCATTTCGGCATCAAGAAGGGACTCCTTTTCACGTTCTTCATTAGCATTTGTAAAATATCCAATGTATCGATTTAAAACAGGATAAGCTTGAATAAAACTGATAAGATCTTCGTGATCATCAACGTATTGAAGTACATTTGGAAGCAGCTCCAAAGGGAGGATTCCAATGAAGTCTGTTGTCATTTATCTCGCTCTGAACACCCAGAAGGTTTATTTGTAGTAAATAGTTATAAGGAAAGTAATTAAGGGATACGGAAATAATCTACTTGTCTTCGATATTCGTAAAGTAAAACAAATATTATGTGAAGCCAAAAGTTAATGGCTTTATCTAGGCGAGTGAAACCACAAGTTCTGATTAAACGAGTAGTAACTCAATCATACTAGAACTTACAAAGAATCAAAAATAAATATCATTGATTATCGTAACTTAGGAGAGCTCCAAGAACTAATAATGTAAGCAATTAGTGGAGAATATTAACCAAGATTAGCTAACTAATAAATAGATAAAAAAATAAACTATAATCTGAGATAAACTGCATTATAGTTCTTAAGTTTCATATTTTTGAAATCAGACCACGAACGGTCTAAAAATACCAAACTTGTTTCAACCAATTGGTCGGAACCATCAATAGCATCATCTTTATAGACTTCAACACTGTGAAATTTCTCAGTCTTTGGGAAACAGAAAAGAGTTATACCAGTGTCATCAACGTCAAAACAGTTTTGAAGCATGATGTGACCGAGATTGATATATTTCGAACCTTCAAATGGAAGAAGATTAACATTATTTAAATGTAAACAGATCAATTCAGAGTATGTTTCTGAAAATCTCCAAATTGCTCTACCAGCTCCATTAACTCTTCTTCCAGTATTTTCCACTTCTAGTTTCGTCAACTTTGCACATTCATACTCTGGGATAATCAATGCGCTTTCATCATTTTCATTATCAAACTTAATCATTAACTGTTCAAGATTTGGTAAATCAAGACTTTGTGGAACATCCTTGAGCTTCTGTGCATTAATTCTTAAGTCTTTCAAGGAACTCAAAGAACCTAAATGATCAAACATTGATGGATGAATCTTGTATGCTAATAACGTTTTAACATTCCCTAAAATTTTTGAAAAGTCGTAGTTGACAATACTCTTCTCATTTGTTAAGTCAATATTGTTGAACTCAACATCACCTTCATCTCTTTGCACTAAAGCAAAATCTTGTAGTTTTTTGTTAATATTTAAATCAGAAACTTCAATATTTAAGGTAGTAGCAACTAGTTTTAAAACTTCTAAAGTTGGAAAATTTAAATTCTTCATTGAAACCTTTTGAAATCTTACATCATTGAATAAAATATGAATCTCTTTCAAATTCAGTAAGGAAATGTTTGAAATACTAGAAATTTCGGTCAATTCCAATTTAGTAATATTATCTGGAAATAAATTTCTGCTAATGCTCAAGGCATTTAAATTTGGACCAGGGTAAACTTCAATTGATTCAAAAGTATCTTCAGTTTTAAAATGGACTAAATTTCCTGGATTATCTGTTGAATATTTCAAAGTTTTGACATTTTTCAATTGTAAGTTTTTGTATCTGCTTTGATCTAAAAATTCATACTCATAATCCATCAAGCTTAAAACTGAGATATTTTCTATTGAAAACTTTCTGAAATCTTTGAAAGATTGCACATTTAAGCAAATACCTGAAAAACCTTCAAAAAAGACAGAAACTGAAACACCTGGAGGTTTTTGAAATGCCCTGGAGAAATCCATTTCACGACCAAGTTTATTCTTCAAGTGATGTATACTTAGAAAGACACTTTTATTTGAGTTTGCAAGTTTGTCAAACGTCTCTCCAAAAATTTGAAGATCAATATAAGTTTTAATGGTAAAATCTATGAAAATGACTTCCAATTTTGAAGATTGTGAATTTAATTCTGAAATTGTATATGTTTTAACACCTTCAATATTAAAAAACCCATCGTCTGAATCATCTTGTTTTTCTTTAGGGTTGGTAATAATCCCTTTGTCATCGTCTTCATCTTCGTCATCTTCTTCATCGCCTTCTTCATATTCATGAAATTCATGATATTCGTTTTCTGCCATATCTTCATTATCTGCCATAACTTTATCATCATCTTCATCATCCCCATCCTCATCCTCATCCTCATCCTCATCCTCTGAATCTTCTGAATCCACTTGAATGTTACTGAATCGTTGAAGTTGAGCTAGCATTAGAAAAAAATCTAGATCTGGACTTTCACTTTCAACATCAAAGCCAAGTAGTCTTCCACAACCACAAGGACATCTCATCTCATCTTCCATATCTTCTTCAGCTTGTTCTTTGTTATTTGAAAAATATCCAATAAATTGATTTAAATGGGGATAAGCTTGAATAAAATTGGTAAGATCATTGTGATCATCAATGTACTGAAGGACCTTTGCAAGCAACTCCAAAGGAAGGATTCCAACGATATCCATTGTCATTTAAGTTACTTTTAACACTCAGCGGGTAAATTTCATAATAAGAAAGAAAGTGGATTTTATACTGTTTAAATACTATTTCGGTGATAATTTGGGCCACTATAATGGAAAGAGTTAGTATTCAGCGATCGAAAGGTTGTAATGCGTTTTTTTAAGAGATTTATCAACAAAGAATACTCAGTATATGCTGAAAACTAATCATCCTTCCCATCGCCACACTAGAACAACCATTAAATTTATGACAGATTAGGCTGGTCAAGTTAGTTAGTAAATCTATGGTTCAACTGCTCGTTAGACTACAGTAATCACAAATCCCATAAAAAAGGCTCTTGTCAGTTGATTGGATGTTCTCTATCTCGATTTTCTAATCATTATTGGGATGAAAAAGGTTTAATTTCAAAAGAGTGGGAACTTTCTGATGATTCTCAGTATTTATGTATAGATCGAACTGCGTGATAAAGAACTTTATATAATATAAAGAGTGATGTAAAGTCTGATTAGAATATATAAAAGAGTAGGAAGAAAGTTTTCACACATTTATTTGCGTGGTTTGTTGACGGAGTTTACCCAGACCAAGTTCTCTCTAGAGCTAATTAAGAGGTTCTAACCTTCAATACCTTCTGTTTCATAATCTATAAATACACTGTACTTTTTGAGTCCTATTACAAGTAGTTACTAGTCAAGTACTGATACAACTGGAAAAATAAGGTATAGCTTACAAGCCTAAGCTTATGACTTGAATGAGTTTAGTATATTAAGTGGCTAAAGTGAAACAAAACCCACAAAATGTGAAGTAGCTCTCATATAAAGAGGATCAAACTATCACTAACACCAAGTTTGCACCAAGTTTAAACTTGTTATTTCTCAAATTACTTTGACAGGGACACAAAAAAGAAGTTAGATTCCAGATATCACCAATTCTGAAGATCACTTCATTATTTTGATAGTTCGAGTTTTGTAGCAAGGGCAAACTTATAAGACTATAGAAACTAGCATGAGGATTGACGGCGTTAAATAGCTCTTAAACACTAATCTAAAATGAGAGAAGGCCACATTACTCAACAAAACGTAAAACTGTATCAAATTTCAGGTGGACGTTACTCTTTCTGTTATTTAAAATTGAGTTTGCAAGTAATATTTCTTCCGATTAATATAATATAAAGAAGCTGTGGATTCCAGATTATCTGGCAACATCCAAATGACTCAACTCTAATCTTTTAAAGAACTGTTGGTTAGGTAACTAGGTACCTCATTTCAAATGTATGACTTGCTACTGTCGGAAATTTTTTACTTGTGGAAGAATAAATTTTCTTGCGCAAGAATAATTTCTCTTAAGAATAATCTCGACCATTAATGAAGTTCTGACACTGGTATCAATTAAGTCACGAATGTTTCACTTGTTTCAGTATATTGTTAGATTACTAGGAGATTTCATTTTCAATTTTATCGATTTGTATGACTGGATACTGTGGTAATTTTTTTACTTGTGGAAGAATAAATTTTCTTGCGCAAGAATAATTTCTCTTAAGAATAATCTCGACCATTAATGAAGTTCTGACACTGGTATCAATTAAGTCATGAATGTTTCACTTGT
>PPNH02000071.1:0-68760 GCA_003707165.2 Phaffomyces opuntiae
TATGCAATGTTATGCGACCTGATTATATAAGCATGCAGCCACCGAAGATCATTTTCTGAAAATTTCGGGGTTTTTGTTAGTAAAGTGTACAAAAGTGCCGATTCCCAAACGCCTCTAATGACAGCAAAAGTTGTGTCATTCATGCAGTGGATCCATTATTATTATGAGACATGAACAGTGGATTTTGGAGAAAAATTCTCCAAGATTTAGGTAGGGCTAATTTGAAAGAAGATACAATAATTTCCTAATTAGCATACATAGATGGTAATATATGAAGCATTTTAATACTTCAAGTTACTACATAGTTATTAGGAAACAACTGTATTCCAAATTCAAACAAGATCTTCATCTAACAAAGACACTAAAATTTAGTTCATGTACAACAAATTGCAATATTTATACTTACAAAAAATGTGGAGAAAAATCTGTTGAAGTGCTTGAAAGTTGAGATCTGTATATGATAGCGGGATTTAAAGTCCTTCTTAAATTACTTATCATAACTAGTCTAAACTCTTTCAACTATTGTAACGTATATCACTAAGTCTCTCTAGAAAGGGTAATAAAATAACGTTGCAGGAAAGGGTAACGGAGGTTAAAGGAATAATACTAGTAGCTTGATATCTGTACACTATATATATATATATACATCATCATGTGATAAACTGTACAGGCTAGTAGCTAGTAGCTACTACCACGGTCCACCAACTCCAAGCGATTTTTCAGCCGCCTAACATGTACTGCATTTTAATGAAATTTGAAATTTGATGAATTGTGTCTTAAAATAGAATCAAAATAATAATATCGAGGCATATATAATAAATTCTAGCAATCATGATCACAAGATTTGGCTCATTTTATGAGATATGTATTAGATTCTAGAATTTAGCAATCAAATACAGTAAATCTATTTCGTAATATATATGATGAACCTACTGAACTTTGAGGCTTTAATCCATGATATACTAAAGATCTCAAATCGAACTGATCGAAGGTAGACTTCTTTGATATTTTTAGTTCTTTGTCTGACCTGTACCAAATTGGGCAAGCAAAATACCTGATCCATACTGAATGAACATTCTAAGTGTTTTGTTTCCCCAGTTTTCAAAAACTTTAAGTTTATTTCTTAGATAAATAAATTTCTTAATAATTTTTATGAGTTCATCAGAATTATGTATTAGTTCTAATAATAAACCAACTGTATTATTAAAAATTTATTTCTAATGACTAAAAACTATATAAGAGGCAGATAATCCTCTTCTTTCCAAATAAAATTGTCTTAATAACATCAAATCAATTATCAATTAAAAAAAAAATGGTAGCTATCACTCGCTTATTACCAACTGTTTCTGCCATCTCAGTTATTGCCTCCAAAGTTAACGCTATTGCTTTTGCTCCTGAATCAAATGGTTTATTGATCAAAAGAGAGTTCTCTAATGAAACCAGCTCATCTGATATTCCATCTTCTTCTGAGGAATCAACCAGCTCTTCTGAAACTCCTGTTCCAACTGCTCCAGTTATTGATGGGGCCATCACTGATGGTTATCCACAATGGACTATTCAATTACCAGGTTCCTTAGGACCATGGACTCAATTAGAATTAGAACTAACATCAACTGGTCCATTTATCTACACTAACGCTGGCGTTGATGTTGATGGTGTTGCTTCTACTGACGCTGTCATTGAAGTTGCTCCAACTACTATTGATTTAAGTTTAGTTCAAGATATCAGTGTCGATCAATTAGTTACTTTAACTTTCGGTGGTGCTTTCACAGCTCCTGGTGATGCTACTGCTGAAGGTACTATTTACCTAACAGTTCCAGATGATAAGAAGCGTGCTATTATTTCATTCCCAATTTCATTCTCAATCTCATCAAATGCTGACACTATCTTCACTGATATCTCATCTTCCGAATCAAGTAGCACAACTGCTTCTGTCAATGGTACTTCTACTTCTACTGTTACTGAAACTGATCTATCATCAACTGTTATCACAGTCACTTCATGTGATGAAGACAAATGTACTGAGGGTCCAGTCACTACTGGTGTCACTGTTGTCACTTCAACTAAGCACGGTGTTGTTACTTCATACACCACTTACTGTCCATTACCAACAGAATACACTACTACTGTCACCATCACTTCATGTGAAGAAGACAAATGTAAAGTTATCACTACTACTTGTTCAGTTGATGTTGAAGTTATTGTTGAAAGCCACGGCGAAACAGTCACCACTTATGCTACCACCAAAACTATCTACCCAGACCATGTTAAACCAACTACTATTGCCCCAACTGTTACTCCAGTTCATCCAACCACTGTTATTCCAGGTACTGTTCCTTCCACCTCTCTTCCAACTGTCCATACAACTTTCACAGGTGCTGCTAATAGAGTTGCTGTCGGTACTTCATTTGCTGCCTTCGTGGTTGGTTTACTATTTGTCTAAGTCAGTTGATTTAACTTACAAATTTGTTACATTCTTATTTATTGATTTAATGAGTTTCCATAATTTGGGAACTTCAGTTTAATTGACTTGTTATCATTTCTTTCAAGTCTTGTGTTATACCGCCATATCACGCTTCAGTATGAGTGTTTTGTTTTTCATTATGTTCACAACCGGTTTGTTATAAATATATTGTATCGACTTCTAAATTCAGATGTTGATGGTAATCCTATTGAAGGAATGTTTTGTAGACGTAAATAACTCTTAATCTTTATGTAGATACATAGCTTGAATACAAAACTAAAGTGGAATTACCTAATGTTTTAAGTTTTGAGTGTGTGTAATTCCACTTTAGTTTAGCATATGAATCATATATGAATGATAGTTTCGTGGATAGCTACTAGACAGTAGGCCTTATAAATCATATTGGATCTGAATCCTGATCATATGGCAAAATGTGGTGTCAGCGGCTCAACAGGTAATATCAATGACACTCAAAAATTGGTTCTTTTGATATTCCACTTTAAACTAGAGATTATATGAAGAAGATACACATGGTTATATATTAGTCAATAATACACACTTTACCCTTAAACTGTTACCGTAAATGGCCGACTTATATTCAAACTACATATGGCATTGGGAGTACACAATGATATGAACAATATGTATTGACATAATTGCTATAGAGTATCCTGGAGTCAATATGTCTTTCAGATATGAAACGTATTAAAGATAGGACACACCGCCTTTTCCTCTCGAATATGATCTAGACTCTACTTAATCAGCTAGCTATATTGTACGTCGTGGTTAGGCTCAGTGGACGTCTCTCGTCTAGACTCTATCGGTACCCTTCAGTATTTACTCATCGAGCTCATAGAGAATGGACATTGTGAGTAACTACATAATTACAACTAATTACATTACTTACAATTAAACTGTTTTAGCGAAATTTGATCCGTTTTGAGTGCAGTAAGTTTCCTGTTTTAAGCGAATTCCCTATTCCATTTATTTACAATTGCGTCCTAAAACAATCAAGATCCCGATTCCAGTTGGGAATCGGGATTCGGGGTTCATAGAAAAAAGACAAATTATAGATCTGAAATCACTCGAGCGAAATATTAAGTAAGTTTATGTAATTAACACTACATACTACATACTGTAGTGTGAATTTTGAAATACAGGAATCTAGACTTTTGTTTTGACAGTACTATAGCTAGAGTTTGCAATTATCAATTGTCCAAATTTGATAGCAGTTTATACGTTGATTTAATTCTTGATTTTCCTGATCCAGATTCCAGAATCGGCTTGGACATTAACTTTGGACATATGTAGAAATAATGCATCATTTTTTGGAAATTGACATGCACATGCATGCATGTATTTTGAAGCTTCGATCGATATATATAAACTGATTTCCTCGAGTCACATATTTCAATCTCATTCAAGAAGAACGCTTATATAATGATCACAAATACCTGATAGTATGGCTTATCATTAAGCTGTGTATATAGTACCCTCAAGTTTCAACACAATTGCGTGTATCTGTGTTCCACAATCTACGAATTACTAATTCGGCCCACTGTTTTATAATTAGTAATTTCTATATGCTGAATTGGGAGTTACCTTGCATATTTCTTGCTATATATGCATAAAAAACGCATAGCTAATTACGGTACCATGTATATGAGCATGTGTGAGCCATGAGCGGTGAGATCTACAATATATTAGATTGTTGTATTTCAAATTTATACAATTATGTATACAAATTACAATTATTACGCGTTATCATCTCTGAACTTTGAAGTGTGGACTTCAAAATATTATCAAAAAGTATATATAACAGGACAATTCCCAATGCCCTTCTTTCAAATCTTTATTTTATTGTGTTCTTTTATCAACTAATTGAATTATAAAATGGTTTCTTACAATCGCTTCTTATCCACTATTGCTTCAGTCTCCGTCATGGCTTCCCAAGCTCAAGGTTACATGCTAAACCAAGACAGCTACAACTTAGTTAAAAGAGCTGACAATTCTTCAAACTCTACATCAGAATCATCAGCTGCTTCAACTCCAATTGACCCAACTGCTTCATCTACTGGTGCCACTACCGCTGAAACCACTGGTGAAACCACGGCTACTACTGAAGGAACCACTGGTACTGCTGAAGAAACCACTGCTACCACTGGTTCTGGACCAACTGGTACTGATGTTGCTCCATCTGCTTCTGCTACTGCTCCAATCATTGATGGTGCTATTGTTGATGGTGTCCCACAATGGACTATTACCTTACCAGGTTACTTAGGTCCATGGACCGATTTAGAATTAGAACTAACCTCAACTGGTCCATTTATCTACACCAATGCTGCTTCATTCATTGATGGTGCTTCTCAAGCTTCCGAAGAAGAACTAACTTTAACTCCAACCTCCATTGACTTATCATTACCAGTTCCAGTTTCTGTTAACCAAACCTTAACCTTAACTTTTGGTGGTATTTTCACTGCTCCAGGTCAAGCTACAGCTGAAGGTACCATCTCTATTACTGTCCCAGATGCTAAAAAGAGAGCTATTATTACTTTCCCAGTTTCCTTCACAGTTTCATCAAACGATGACACTGTCTACACCACCTTAGGTTCTTCTTCTGCTACATCTGCCTCAACTGGCTCTTCTTCTGCTACATCTGCCTCAACTGGCTCTTCCTCTGCTTCAACTGGTTCTGCTTCTGCTTCAACTGGTTCTGGATCTAGCGTTATTTCTACTTCTACTGCCACTGCTTCTGATATTTCCACCACTGTTGTTACCATCACTTCATGTCATGAAAACAAATGTTCTGAAGTTCCAGTTACCACCGGTGTTACTGTTGTTACATCCACTGTTCACGGTGTTGTCACTTCATACACTACCTACTGTCCATTAACTGATGAACCAACAACCAGCTCTGGCGTTGTCACTACTGAAACTATTACTTCTACCAAAGCTTCAGTTACTGACTCAGACTCTTTAACCACTTACTTAACCACCAAAACCGTTGCTCCAGAATCTTCTACAGTCACCATCTCCACCAAAACCGATACTCCAGGTTCTTCTTCCCACACCATCTCCACTTTTGAAGGTGCTGCTAACAAATTAGTTGGTGGTTCAGTCGCTGCTTTTGTTTTCGGTTTATTATTTATTTAAGTTAATTAACTAGCTTAGTCTCTGTTTATTGTCTTCAAAAAATAGAAGAGTTTAATTCTTTTGGTTTTCATATTGTTTTTAAGGGATATTACCACATTAGTCTCTGTTTATTGTCTTCAAAAAATAGAAGTTTAATTCTTTTGGTTTTCATATTGTTTTTAAGGGATATTACCACATTATGGTTCAATGTGCGGAATTGGATCTGCGATCCATGTATTTATAAAGTTCTGATTCTTCTGAGTTCGGAAGTCTTGTTTTTGAATTAATGTTTAGATTACTTCAATTTAATAATTTAATCTTAACGTTCGTAGTATTCTCTCTTTTACGTAATTTGATGACATATATTCATGTATAATGGTGAATAATAGACTGATAGAGTAACAAATATAAAGAAGTAGATGGTTTTTGGAAATATGATCTGAACCAGCTTTTTTTTCTCTACGAGTACTTTTGTCTACGTCGTCAAGTTGATTATAAATTACTGAAACTTTTGAAAGTTTGGTGTATTTAATTAGGATATATCATATCCCAAGGAAATTTTTCTAGTTGTACAATTTTATAAATAAACAATTTAGAGAAAGAGAAAAATTTCAAGCTGATATTCTTAATTTACTAATTTGTAACTGACTAATAATATTCTTTTCCCTGAACCAGTACAAAGCCTTCGAAAAACTCCAAGGGAAGTAAATTGTACAACCTCATTGGGACTCCTGGAGTAAAAAAATGAAATTGGTTAGAGTACACTGAGTGTACCGGATTCAGCAAGATAAACAACGTGTCCAGCGAGAATCGAAGGGTAAACATTGTTGATTTCAATAAATTTTGAATAATAGCTCAACTGTATTATTTAGAGGATAAATATTTGCACTCCTGTTCTCACATGCATTTCTATAGGTTGATAGGCTAAGGTCTTTAAAGTTTTTCTTGTATGTTGTAACATTGGCTGGGTATTTGCCTTTCTAATTGGTGCTGGTTCAACCAATTAGATTTTGGAGATGGTGTCAAATCTGGTATAGCATGATCGATGAGGTGGAATTTCGCTAAGTTAGAAAACGTTGTACAATTTACTGTATACAAAATGGCCCTACAATACAATAAAGTAAAAAATTAAAATATATCATATAGCATTCTTGAAGGTTTTTAGTTGTATAGATATAAATATAAGTTATTTTAGATAAAAAAAAAAATTGAAAGTTGAAATACCTGACTATCGTAATCCCACTTCAACCACGCTGTACTCCTCCTCAACTGATACACATACACTCGATCCGCACTCTTCTGCGAGTACACTGTACACCCATTTTTTTTACTCGCGACAGGTCTAACTAAATGCTCCCCAAGTTCTAAAGAGTCAAAGATCAAAGACTCAAATCTATTATTATAATTTGGCACAAAAATATTTACAGTCATATTGGTAGGCCCACGCAAAAATGTAAAAATAGTTAATTAAGTGCATAATACAAAACCCTTGGAGGTTGGAAATTGGAATAGTGATGTGACATGTCTGAACAATAGACCTTGTCACCTTGCGACTTGGGCGCCATGTCTTTAAAATCATCATTTTACTAGTATTTTACTACTTTTTACTATTTTCTAAAAATCTTTCACTTCAGGAATTCTAATCCCGCCATCATATATTGAATCTCAATACCCTCACTGACAGCTGCTCAGTGAAGGATGACAATTAAAAGCTAGTCCAACTTTCAACTTTCAAGTAGCATTGAAATTACGTTGAGGCTCTATTTCACATATATTATAAGGATTTGGTCCGTGTTTGTACTGAATGCATTTTCCGATCTGTTATCTGTGATAATGAAATTTATTCGATTGAGGATCATTAAAATTGAACTTTACTTAAAGTAGATATTAATTATACCAGAGATATATAACTAGTATAGTCTATTAGGGAATAAACTTAAAGCTAACTATTTACCGCCGCAAATCTGCGACATTGTAATGTTTAGGAACTCAATTCTTCAAAAATGTGCTCTAGTTAGCCGGCAATCTCAGGCTTCAGCTCCTTAAATACTTCGATCTACGGCTAAAAAAACTTTAACAGATCAATGATTAATTAATGAAGCTCAGATATGAACAGACCAATGAAATCAAGATCGCTGAATACTTTGATGAATAAGTTATCAAATTTATTGGATCGGTTAATTGCCCTTGATGTCACGATTCAGCAGAGTTCAATCCTTTTCAAATCATACAAACTCACAAATAAACGTTAATCCTGAGATTCATTTAAGAAATCTTTCGAATAATATCAAAACTCTAACTGAAAGTTGTTCACCACCTTTAGTAAAACTCAATTTATAACTATTCAGACTGTTCTAATTATAATTAATTAACAGCTATCAGTGCTGAGACAGAAAAACTATTTAAGGAGGGCAGAATTCCTCTGATTCCCATCAATCACTCTTGTTATCATACCAGGTTTTCAAAGTGCTTAAGATTCTATTATGGTCTCAATCAATCGTTTATTATCCACTACGGGGGCTGTCTCTATGATTGTCTCCAAAGTTAACGCTATTGTTTTTGCTCCTGAATCAAATGGTTTATTGATCAAAAGAGAGTTCTCTAATGAAACCAGCTCATCTGATATTCCATCTTTTTCTGAGGAATCAACCAGCTCTTCTGAAACTCCAGTTCCAACTACTCCAGTTATTGATGGAGTGATCGCTGATGGTTATCCACAATGGACTATTCAATTACCAGGTTCCTTAGGACCATGGACTCAATTAGAATTAGAACTAACATCAACTGGTCCATTTATCTACACTAACGCTGGTGTTGATGTTGATGGCGTTGCTTCTACTGATGCTGTCATTGAAGTTGCTCCAACCACTATTGATTTAAGTTTAGTTCAAGATATCAGTGTCGATCAATTAGTTACTTTAACTTTCGGTGGTGCTTTTACAGCCCCTGGTGATGCTACTGCTGAAGGTACTATTTACCTAACAGTTCCAGATGATAAGAAGCGTGCTATTATTTCATTCCCAATTTCATTCTCAATCTCATCAAATGCTGACACTATCTTCACTGATATCTCATCTTCTGAATCCTCCTCTGAGTCTTCAATTGAGTCCTCCTCTGAAATAACCTCTGTGTCTTCAATTGAATCATCTTTAGGTACATCCACTGTAACTGAGTCAGATATTTCTACTACCGTTGCCACCATTACTTTATGCCATGAAGACAAGTGTACTGGAGTTCCTGTTGTCACTGGTGTTACTGTTGTCACAACAACTGTTCATGGTGTAGTTACTTCGTACACCACCTATTGTCCTTTACCAACTGACTCTCCCGACCTTATTGTTGTTACTACCACAGGAGAAGAAGTTGTTACTACTACTGTTGGAGGTGCAACCTATATTTATACTACTACTAGAATTTATGAAACTATCATTCCAGGATACACCACTATTATTCCAGGTTTCACCTCAGTTATCCCAGGATACACTACTGTCATTCCAGGTGGTGCCACAAGAGTGAATCCAGGATACACCACTGTTATTCCAGGATACACCACTGTTGTTCCAGGTACTATTGTTCAAACCACTGCTCCCTCTGTTGAAACTTATAGTGCTGCTGCTGGTAAAGTTACAGTTGGTTCAGTTGTTGCTGTAATTGCCGCTATACTTTTCATTTAAACGAGTTAGCTACTACCTTTACTTATTGTTTTTTGCCCAATTTAACTTGACTCAATTTGATTTAATATTCTTCCTTCTGGATCCGCATACAAATATCAGTCTTCTAATTCTTTCTGATATTATTCAATTCTTCTCAACTTCAGCAAATTTCTGGATGAAGTTACTCCTAATTTTAATAGAATTTATAGTATATCTAATTTCAGATAATATACAACTTTATTTTTTCAAGCTGTTGATGGGTAGAAGAAAAATCAACACAGATAACAGTACTCAAAACTCAAAAGCCTGATTATCTGTTTGAAATAGTATTTGATACGATTTTCATGACTTTTCTGATCTGTACCAGATCTGTAAGCCTGTCGAATGTATATTGCTAGTGAAGATATATGGCCTAATACGACACCATCGACACCACCGACACCACTAAATAAACCAACGACACCATCGACACCACTAAATAAACCGCACGACACCACCGACACCACCAAATAAATCACACGACACCATCGACACCACTAAATAAACCAACGAACAAAACCCACACGACACCACTATATTTTGAAAGATTCACAACTCACGAGTGACGGATCATGACTTCCGACTAAGGACTTTACTATATTGTTGTTAGATTATACTGATTGAAGCAGCAAGCTATACTAGAATCTTCAGCACATAGCAGTTAAGAGATTGAAAGATTGGAATTAGTTGTATCTACCATTGCAAGCCAAAACAAAACAGTCCGTAAATTTAGATTGCAAGACAAGGTCAAACGACAAGATCAAGTTACATCCAAGAGCCAAACAAACTTCATATTTATCTATGGTGATTTCATTTGAAATCCAATAAAGTGAATATCCTTTAACAAGTAAGTAGCTTTCGACTTTCAAGTTTCAGCTCACAAGATAACTTCAAAGTTCGAAATTCAAATTGCTAAATAAAGCATACACAATTCTATACACTGATTTTCAGTAAACTTTAAAGTCTACACTATATTATTATTTATACCTAAGTTACTATTTATAAGATTCATGATTTTAGAGTTCTAATTAGTTTACTGATCCATCAGACGCTTTTACATATTAGCTAAAAGATCCTAAACTTCTTGATTGTCATATAAATAATAATCTAGAGTCTAGACTGATTCCTCAGGAGTCAACTGTCAGGATTGACTCCTCTAACCTGACTCCTGAGTCACCAGGAAGGAATTTACCCAGTCTTAAAATCCAAATCAACATCAAGCTACCACTCATATTACCAATTGAGACAACATCACACACATAGAACTCTCTGGAGTCTGTACTAGTCTGTCACTCCAGTTCCGGGGTTGGGTCGGAAGTTACCCTTTTTGGGCAGCTCATCTCACTTTTTTTTTTATTCAAATTTTTAAAATCTAAAAAGAAATGCCAAAATATATTAATCAGATACAATTTTTCTTTAATTAATCATATATTACTTAATTGATTGATTCCCAATATGGCTAGAACTAACAGAGAAATCCTTACTGCAGGTAAGAAGTACTCTACCAAACAATCGAAGAAACATGCCGTTGCTGAGGTTGTTTTTGATAAAGATTCAAGAGAGTGAGTTAGATATAGTGTTTGTGTGTGTGTTTTAATACTAATTAGTTGATGATTTTAGAGAATATTTGACGGGGTTTCATAAGAGAAAAGTGGAGAGACAAAAGAAAGCAAAGGCATTTCATGAAGAACAAGCTCGTTTAGCTAAGATTGAAGAACGTAAGAAGGTTAAATTAGAAAGAGAAGAAGAAATGCTTGCACAAATGAAGAAATATAAAACTAATTTAAAAGAATTGAGTGGTATTGTTGAACATAGTGATGATGAAGCAGCAGATGATAATGAAGCAGCAGATGATGATGAAGTTGAAGCTAAAGAACAAGAATTTGAAGATTGGGGTGGGTTTGAAGATGAAAAACCAAGAGGTATTCTCAAAAAACATACATTTTCAAATAATGAAGATGAAACTGAAGTTGTCATCGAAGACATTGGGCATCAAACTATTGAAGAAATCGCTAAGGCTAATTATGTGAATCTTGCTAAATCTCAGGAAGTTTTGGAAAAAAGTATACAGAGAGCTAAAGAATACGCACAATTTGAAGCTCTTGCTTCAAAGAAAAGAAAAGAAAAAAAGAAGAAGTTTAGATATTTGACTAAAGGTGAACGTCAACGTAATAATAGAAAAAGAAGATGAAATACATAGCTTAGAAATATACATTTATAGTTCAATAAAAAGAATTCGCATGACATATATTATAAGTTTTATTTAGTGTGTTCTAATGTATTAATTCAACTCTCATGGTATGCAGATAGTTCGATATCGGTAACTTTGCCAAAGTCAACATCTAATTTCAATAAAATCCATAAAAATCTTCTGAATAATTCTAATGTTTCTAAAGTGAATAACCCAATTTCCAAATTTAAGAATGGAATGTCTAAATATCTTAAGATCCAATTAAACCTTATCAAAAAGTTGATAAATATTATAACGTAATAGTAATTATTATTTGAAAAGACCAATAGATTTGCTCTTAATGCATGATTCTTATAGCTTTTATAATAAATATTCTTCAGAATATTAAATTCCCAATCAATAGTCAGATCCCAGATGAATGAGTAGACAGAATTTAGAAGCTGTAATGGAACTAAAAATTTGGATTGTTCGGTGGCTAAAGAAGTCAATATAATTGAAGCATTTGTTGAATATTTACCCAAATTCCATAATTGGGTTTTATTATCATTGACTCTATACTCATACAAACATTGTAACATTCTGATGATAACAGGGTATAGTAACACTAGATGACCAATGTTGTAAAACTCCCCAAATGATCTATTAATCATGATTTTGTTGTCTATTTGGTAAGTTGTTTTTAAATTGAATAAATGCAATAAATAAATTAAAAAATCCACTGAGATTTTAGAGTATGATAATAGTGAATCACTTAATAAGATGTCATTGGTTCTCTTTGAAAGGTCAATTTTACCAGTGAGGATTCTTCTGAAAGTTTGTTTGAAACGTTCAGATAAACACCAAAAGATGAAAATGATTGTAAATAATGGAATCAAGTCAACAACACCAATAGATTCGCTTGATGCGTTATTAAAGATAGCAAAAGTTAAATAGGAAAGCATTGAGGCAACCGATATATATTCTGTGATGGCTTCATGGGCCTTAATGAAAGATTGTTGTTGGAATTTCAATAACGTCGATAGGTCTAATTGGGCTCTTTCTAATAATATCAATATGCAATACCAGAACCAGCAACCGAGGTTCAGCAGTAAGATCACTCTGAATGGTAGCGGTAGAAGCTTGTCGAATAATTCGTCTGATATTATCATAGATCTGAGACGTTTGTGTTACAAAGAGTGTTGAAGAATAAATAGAGACACGTATAATAATTGTAAACAAAAAAATTTATAGCACCAAAAAAGTGTGAAAGAAACAGAAATGATGGGATGAGGTTGATGAAGTGAAGCTAGTAAGTCAATCAGAATTATCGATGCCGATTTCATTGAAAATAACAGACGTTTTTTCACCTCTTTGATCAGCAATCAATTGGATTAGTTGTAAGGAAGTGTCTTTTAATTCGTTATATTCTTTTAGTTTTTGGATATGATCGTGAAGGATCGAATCATAATCGAATTCGACCTTCAATTGCTCATGAAGGGAGGCCAATTCTGCTTCTTTTTGTCTGATTTGGTCCATTTTATTTGCTACAGAAATTTAATTAATTTAAGTATAAAAATTGTTTATTGAAATAAATTTTCCATTTTAAAATTTCCATTTGGCTTATAAAATCTCAAATATTTCATTTTCAAATCTCAGAATTTTCAGTGTTTGGCGAAGTCGAGCTCGATCATGATAAAAAACGATATCTGCTTGGGGCGACGTTGTTCATCAGTGAAATGAAAACAAATAAAGAGAATTTAATCGTCAAAATAAACTTATTTAAAACGAGTAAATTTGTTTGTGAAGAAATTTAATCGAAAAATCAGTAAAAATTTTCATTTTTTTCTCTTTTAAATCAATTTCGTGGTGTTCGGATTAACTTCAGGGGGCAGGGCTTCGTGATGGTTAGTGTTAAGAATATCGCAGCCGCCATGGTTATTGAAGGGTATTGGGAGTGGAGCTATGGTAATGAGGGCATATGTGTATTGTATAGTTGTTGATAATAGCAATTGTATCTCTAGCCGTGCTGAGTATCTTATTTACCTCCGTTTTTTCTCAATATTCTAAATCTATATTTTATTCCATTTCGGCCAACTTGTTACTAGTTAGGGTTGAGTCCAATTAGTATCAAAAGTGTTGATCGATGGATACATTGAGTGTTAAATGCACTTCTTGCGATCTCGACTCTCAGGTATTACTTGTATGGTCTTTTAAATATTCATCGTTATGGTGTTGACTCAATACCAAACCTTTGAGTCTTACCAAGCATAAATAACCTTATCAAGGCAAAGTACAAAAACCACTGCCGTAGATCCTTTCAAGTGAGACTACAGCACTTTGTCAACAACTCTGTACCATATGGAGCTAGCTGGCTGCTAAAGCTTAAACTGTTAAACCTTCGTGACTTGTGAGTTACTTATATAGATAAAGATCCAAACTGCGGTCCTGTAAATCTTTAATCAAACCGATTTCAAAAAATTTACTGTTCAAAGTTCAAACATGTTACCATTAGTTGAGTCGTGAGTCGTGACCAGTTTGTTATTTAGTTCTAGGATTTGTATGATAATTTGCAAATCTTAACGAGGTTATGTATCATATCTAATTCTACGAATTCGGGGCTAAATTCGAAGTTTCACTTTATAAAGTAGTCTCGAATAATGAGATGTAGCACAATAAGAACAAATGTACATAAAAATCAGATTAATTGAAGCGAGCTGCGATTGTGTGTTATAACTTATTTAAATTTTTAAAACACTATTTTCAGTAGTATGCAATTTGCATCAACATCTCATTATTCATACTAAATTGTAACTAGGTCATGAATCCTGATACTATACCATAACTTTGAATTAAATATACGAATTTATTAAAGGTATAACTTTTAAATAAACGAGTATTTAACCCATTCAACTTAAAGTATCATATCAATCTCCAATTATTCCTCTAATTTATCTAATAACAATTTCAACAAACTTAAATTGTGTTTAGGGTTAACTTTGATTGAACCCATTTGATTAATTATATTCAGACCATCAGTACCACAGATAATTCTTAATAATTTCAAAGTTAAGAAATTAACAATATAAAATGATGATGCAACTGTAGTCAATACCGTTTCATCAACAGTATATGTAATTGGTCTGATTAATGGAATTATTGAAATGATTTGCTGATTCAAATGGTTTCCTAAAATGAATTGATTATATTTAGTAAAAGCTTCATTTTGCAATGGTTTTATAATTAATTCATTAAACATTTCAGTCCTTGCCATTTCTTCCCTTGTGTTGATGAGATCATTACTCCCATTGAATGTGTATTTCGTGCTATTAAAATTCAATCGAAGATCGGGTGTGGTTGAGAATCCATTTAAGACATAAAGTCCACCAACGTATTTTTGATCAATGTCTGGTCTTTCTAAAGTACCTTCCTGGAAATAATCATTAATGATAACGACTTTCAAATCTTGTAAATAAATATCTGGCTGATTGAAAAACTCATTGATTCTTTTATTAATTGCGTTGATTAGATTCCTGTCTGATAGAAAATAATTCTTAGAATGCTCCTTATTGAATAACTTAACAGATTCAGATGGTAATGGGATGAATAAAGTATCATCAGTGTATAGATTTTTAGAAATATATTTCTCAATTCCTAATGAAAGAAATAAATCAAATGTTTCATTGAGTGAAATACCACCGTTATAAACTGAGCTCAATGATTGACTTGTAATTTTAGCCATTGATCCAGTGGTTTTGATTAAGATATTTTCATCAATGCTTGTTGGTTCTAGCATTTCATCAAAATCTCGTAAAAAGTCATCAATCGTTGGAACTCCCTTTTTACTGTTACCGCTAGTCATCGGTACTAATCTAAATATAGTATTATGGTAAGATACCGGATCTGATGTAGTAGAGTAGCTTTGGTTGATAGATGAACCAAAATAACTAGGTTTCGAACTGAAGGTGAATTGGCTAGTTTGATTATCTTGCGGTGATGTAGAAATAGGTGTTATTGGAGTTTGGGGATATAATTGCGGCTGCTGTTGATGGTAGCTAGGTGAAGAGTTGCATAAATCAAATAGATTGGGAGTGCTTGATGGATGAAATGGTTGCATTGAAGAAAAGCTTAATTCTTGATCTTGAACAGTTTGTGGTGATTGGGGTAATGCTGAAAGACTATGATTTTGAGTAGCTCTCTTAACAGCTTTTGGTTTTCTTGAACATATAATTTTATCAATTCTGTGGTAAGTTTGAGCCAGTATATCTTTTGTTGATAAATTTTCAATTGCTTCCATCTTAAAAACTTTACCACGATGACAAGATGAGCAAGCAACAAAAGTGGTAGGTATCTCTGCTAAATATTGGGAATCTCTAATGACCAAATGTGAATGCTTACCTCTTAAGTGGTTGTACTCTATAAGTTTGGATGGTCTTAGTACTTTATTCTTGATAAGGGTTTTATATTCCATCTTTATATCACTTTCATGATTGTAAATGTATTGAGAGCCAGAAGATAATTCCATGTTTAAATGAAGAGCTATCGAACTTTCATTGTTTTGAAAAATAAGCGTAACTGGTTTTATATCTAAGTTAAAAGTTTTGGGGTAGAACAAAATAGTTTCGATGTTAATTCAGTTTTTACGCGGTTCGTTAACTATCAAGCGAATATTAAATAAGCTGTAAACTCACATGTTATAGTTGATCTGCAGCTGTCCGGATTATTTGGAAATTCAGGAAAAAATGAATCCAGATTTGGGATTATGTATCGATGAATATGAATCGTCAGAACAAAACATGGGTTCAATTGACATTTTAGTATGCGTAATTCGTAAGGAGAAGGTACTATCACAAACTACAACTAACAACAGAAGTTGTAACAGATTATCCATTCACAGTTCCAATCTGGAGTTCTACAGTTATAAACAGAACATGTAAAAAGGAACTTAAAGGTACGTAACAGAAGATTTAATCAATTTCAATTTTCAAGCTAGTCGTTTCTCTAACTGCATTTAAATTTTAGGCCCGAATTTTAACCCGTGGAATTTATTTAATTCTTTTTATTTCAGATACACAGGACGCCGGTACGTACATCTAAGTGCATTGCTACGCGCTAATTTGCATATGGGCAAACTAAATTTGACATGAAATTATGCAGCCACGACCACTTCCCAATTAAGATTTTATGTGTTTTTTTCGCATAAACTTGAAAAGAGAAGTATCTCAACTTTCAAGTTTTACGGTTTATTATTTACTATTTACTTACTATTCACCCATATATAGAAAATTGAGCTTTTTATGTTCAAGAGTCAACATAGATTTTTTTTGTGTAAAGACATAAAATGGTTCTTATTACGAACGAACGCATAAATTACGCATAAATTCGAAGCGCTTTTGTATAGCTAGATAGTCGATAAAAACCTAAAAAGTATATCTAGATATAAAGTAGATACGCAGGCGGCACAGGGCTTCAAAGGCATCAAAGGCAATGATCAGAAGGCTCTACGTAAATTATATACAAAGGTAACAAGTTACCAAAAGTCTGATTATGTTTACACAAAATTATGTATAAAAAATCATGTTCCAAAAAATGTGTAAAAATCCTAATTACGGGAAGTGGTCCTCAATGCTCATGATGCCCCATGACCACAATATTAACAAACTTTGTTTAATTTCAATCAACCCTCATCTGTGGGTAAATTGAGGCCTTGGGAATTAAGATTACTCGTAATAGATTCGACACATTTCAATTGTTTTTTTAGTCTTAATTATTACCTATAAACTAACAGATATGAGAATTTCAGTAATTGAAAAAAAACAGATAAGAAGTGGGTGCAAGTAAGACACTTTTAAAAGTTGTCCTGTACATAGCTATATCTTGCGGTCGAGCTAGAATATGGAAATTTACAGTTTATACATAAAAATAATCATCTCTGCTTCAGACTTCTTGATATTTACAGATGTCAATTATTATTTGAGATATTTCATAGGACCGTGGCTTGTTTGATGTTCTATATTCTGTAAAGTTAACTCAAATAGGTTAGCTTTCTGAATCCTGAAGTGTCCTATATGTAAATTCAAATTCTAGTGTTTTTTAGATATAAAATTGGTAGGATATGTTATTATCTTTGCTGAAGGCTCGTATATTCCAGTATGTATTCAGCAGCTTCCAATTACAATTAAATGTAAATACTGTACAGTCTATACTAGGCGAATCTACCAGGCACCGACTTGACCAGGCCTGGTTGTATTTTAATTTTTGGATAGCCACCTCTCTTCACAAATTCTCTGAAAATGTACCTAGATAAATTATTACCTTCAAGTTTCTATCTTGTGCTTTAAGTTCTTAATTCTATTCAAGATATCATACTATATGGAGATCCATTAAGAGTCTCGACTCTATTCAACTCAAACCACACAAATAACTTGTGTATTAAACCCTAAATTTTCTTATATCCTAATTCATTTCATTGAAAAAGTCACAAAAATGAATTCACTTGTGGAAATGGATTGGTCGTCTTAATTTAAACCTGGAACCAAATGTTCATTACCTGGTTTATTTATTATCAGATATGACTTGGGTAATACCTTGGTCCACTGCACCCTCATTCTATTAACAAATTCCAATACAAAGAATCAAGTTTATCGTTGTTGATGTCGTTGAAAATTCGGTACTCAATTTTCAATATGGTCGACGTTTAAGCACCCTCACTTTACTAACTAGTTACAATATGAAGACTTTCATCATGGATATAGACTATAGTTTTAAGTTCACTTAAGTTTTAGCATGGACGTCGTTTCAGCACACTGTCCATCAACTGTTCAGTCAGCTTTCACTTTGATACGCTACACTAAATTATTTGTCAGTTTTTGTAACTTACTATTAATGAATATTTTGATTACTTCTTCAAATTATGGATCTATCTTACCAATGATCATGAATCACAAGGTACCATATCCACTCTCCTCAGTTAAAGCTCAAGAATGAACTAAGATCTTTTCATCAGCTGCATTTACCCATTGGAAAATCAAAGTAAAACTTTTCCAAACTTCAGCAAAAACAAGAAAGGAATTATTCAGTCCAGTTAATACTTTCATTCACCTGTCACAACAATCATTGATTTTCACCTTTCAACCTATAAAGAAAAGAAATGATTTTTTATAATGTGAGTAATCATTTTTCAAATTTACATTTTCAGGCAACTTTTAAAGATACAACAAAAGATCACAATCAAAGAAGACAAAAAGTGAAGGCTGGTTTCCAAACGACAAACAAACAAATAAAGGATTTAATACTGGAAAATATAAAAAGAGTGAAAATAATAGTTCAAAAAAAGATCAAGTTCCACATTTTAAAAGATTTTAAGAAATCTCTATAACAAAGAAACATAATAAGCAATAGGAGCAGGTAAACCAGAAACATTTTTCAGTTCATCCTTCAAATACTTATTGGTCAAGATTCCAACTTTGTTCAAATATGAATTATAATCATCTTTCAAATCTTCCAAAAGTAAATCATCATTGAATTTCAATCCAGTCAATTTTAGATATTCATTACCTGCGTTACTGAAGCTTCCGTTGCTTAATGCATTTTCATATTTAAATAATGCGGTTGTTAAATACTTGTCATTGTCTTCTTCGATGCCAATAAACTCAACAATTTCATTGGTACAGTTGCTGGAAAGTTGGAAACTTTCACATAATGAAACGCGAACGTTAATTATTGTGGTTGCGGAGATTAATGGGGTAGCTGATAATAAAATAGTGGCAATAAAATTTAACATTTTTGGATAGAGTGAAGAGACAATTCGTTATAGAAAGTATAGGTTCATATTTGGTGTGGATTTTTGAAGTATTTTATATCATTGGTGAGATGAAAGGTTTTTTCGATTTACTTCTCTTTGTGTAAATTTGAGAATCTCGGTCGTATTGGTCTATTCTTGATTTGTAACGAAGGGCAGTGTTCCATTAAACTAACTATAAAATAAAGAGGAACACAGGGCGTATTTATACTTTTCATAGAATGTGTAGATCATCTTATCAACCAATAATGTTTTAACACGTCAACTATCTAGAATATTTCATAAGCTAAAATGCTTACGTAAATCGAAAGTTTCCTGATTTCAACACTCTTCTCATCCAGAACAAGACACATAAAGATTGCGACAGTCTTGAGAAGGGATCATTGTGGTTATCAGATTGCTTTGAGATAGAGTTGATGAGATACTAGTAGAGTCAAAGGAGATAGGGGATCAATGTTATTTTGTTTGATTTAAGTGGATTTGATATTACCACCTCAAATTCCACAATAGTCCCACAAAAAGAAAAACAAAAACTGATTTAGCATCTCTCATATAAATTTCTTTCCCCTAGTAAACACATGTCACACACCGAAAATAAAGACAACCAGTCTCAAATTGTCAAAGATTATTTCATGTGCCACAGATTGATTCTAGTCATCTCGGAGTTACGGACTTAACCATGAAATTTGATTTCGAATAATAACTTTACGCGATGAGTTTAATTCAATCATCACACTGAAATTCAGCACAAAAGATGGTCCTTAACACGGTCGCCATCAGGATCAAAAACTCACAGTTCACAATCAAAGACCTCACTCAATTCCTTCATCCCACTGACTCATACAACTCCAAACTATCAGTGATTGGCCACATTGATTGCAATTGTTTCTTTGCCCAAGTTGAAAGAAATAGATTGGGACTTTCGATAGATGATCCACTAGTATGCGTCCAGTGGCATTCCATCATTGCTGTCTCGTATAGCGCCAGAGAGTATGGCATTTCAAGGATGGATAAATTAGTAGATGCAAAATTAAAATGTCCAAATTTAATTCCTGTTCATACTGCTGTTTTTAAGAAAAATAACGATTATTGGGAATACCTAGACAATCAACCGTTCCCTCATGCCGCTGATCATAAAGTGTCACTAGACCCTTATCGTAGGGCAAGTTTCAAAATATTGAGGTTTTTGAAGAATATTACTAAAAATATAGAAAAAGCAAGCGTGGATGAATGGTTTCTTAATTTAAATGAGTTGATATATCTTAAATTGACCGAGTTGGTACCAAATTTCGAACTTGATGGACTGCAAAAAGATGATTATTTGCCTGATTTGGAAACAGTGGTACAAATGGAAGGATTATTATATGATTTTGATGAAAATGTTGATAAAGTTACAGATTATGATGATCTATTTATGATATTAGGAGGGATCATCACTAATGAGATCCGTGCTAAATTATATGATCAATTACAATATCATACATCATGTGGTGTGTCAAATAATAAAAAAATGGCTAAATTGTTATCAAATTTCAAGAAACCTAATGAACAAACCATTTTACTGAATTATAAGATTCCTAGATTCTTAGAGAACTTCAAACTAGATGATATTAATTCATTTGGTGGGAAACAAGGTGCCGATTTAATGTCTAATATATTTGGAAATCAATCAATTGCATCGATTCAAAAACAATTTGATTATAATAAGATTTGTAAAAATGTCAAAGATGAAAAATTAGCACTGAAGATTTATGAGATTATCAATGGAAGATATAAAGAATCGTTCAATTCAAATAAGGATTTAATCAAATCGATGAATTCAAATAAGAATCTACTGGGTGGTAAAAATGGCGAAAGTTTTAATGATTGTAAACAATGGATCAAAATCTTTGCAATTGATTTAAAACAACGATTGTTGGAATATAACAATGAATTAGATAAATTTAATCTAAAGCCAAAGAATCTTATGTTAAGAGTGGTTCCAAAGGGTGATTATTCTTCATTGACTCCAATGTCTAAATCAATGCAGATTAAATTCCAGCTAGGCAATGAAATGAATTTGATTTTTTATAATAAAGGTTTGGTATTATTACAAGAATTAGAAAAACAATATAACTTCAAGTATCCTTTGATTAATATAAGTTTAACAATTACCAATTTTGATCAAATTTCTAAAGAGGAGAATGATATTTTAGAAATGTTTAAAAATGTGGAGACTTATGATCGTGATGAAGGTGATGTTAAGGATATAATGAAGTTTAGTAGTGATGTTGGTAAGATTATTGAATCTAAAGCTGTGAAGAGAGAACAGGGGAATATGGTTGATATTGTGAATTTATTCAAATCTCAAAAGAATGATAAGAAGAATAAAGATGGTGAAATGATAGATCATGATCAATCAACAAACACGGTTGATGATACTATAAATGATGAAAACAATGACTTCATTACTACTGAAACTTCAATAATCAACGACACAACAAATGATGAAATTAGTACTAATAATGATGATGAAATAGTAATAGATGGCTATAAATCCGTTAATTCACAATTAAAATGCATTAAATGTGATGCCATTGTTGATGATATTATCGAACATAACGATTATCACTTCGCATTACAATTAAATGAAGAGATCAATGACGAGAGCATCAATACTATTAATGCTACTCATCGTGGTGATGGTGGGAATGTCAGTGTTGTTGATCATGGTAATAATAATGGGAATGGAAATAGAAATAATGTGAGAAACAGAAGTAATAATGGAAAGAATAATAGTAATAATAAAAAGAAAAAAACGGATGATAAACAATCAAGACTTCCATTTTGAATCATGGCTAACTGTATTGTTTACTGCTTAATGAAATGAGTTACGAACTAAATGTAAAATCTATTTGTTTTACTCACTGAATATATTGAGATCTAACCTTTGACATGTATGTCACACCCTTCCCAGAGTGATACAGCGATATATGCTCTTAATAACAGAACACCTATAAGAGAAATTCTAAAGAAATAATCCTCAAGAATGACTTCTTATTTGCGATACCCTCGTTAAATAGGTGATGGTGCAAAAGTTGGAGCTTCAAAATCTATTAGCCCCAATAATTCCTTTAAAAGTCTCGTGCATAATTCAGAAACTCCTAAGTTTTCTCCAGTAATCTTCTATTTATAATTCACTGCAGTTAGTTGAATCTTGGTACATATTGCTCTGTTCTTGCCATGAATTGTGGTATTAACTATCGTTATTGTGTCACAAATTAGTAGTATTTCGGATTACGTAATCTCAGATATGAATATATGAATATGAAGTATGAAGAATGAAAAAAAAATCATCTCCACAAACACC
The DNA here is from genome assembly GCA_003707165.2 of Phaffomyces opuntiae. NCBI lineage: Eukaryota > Fungi > Ascomycota > Saccharomycetes > Phaffomycetales > Phaffomycetaceae > Phaffomyces > Phaffomyces opuntiae. Next base: position 22,606 of record PPNH02000071.1, read on the forward strand.
GACCCCTATCTCCTAAAACAACCACAATGCTCAAACTCTCCAGATCTCTCACAGTCAGACACCCATTCCGTCTCACATTTGCTCGCTATTTCAATACTTCCACTACTCTCAACTCCCATGATCATGATGATGTTTCACACATCGACAAAGAAGAACAATTCTCTAAAAATCGACCATTCTTATTCTACCTTATTGGAATTCCTGTCTCATTGGTAATCTACACTTTAGACTCACGCTATCGGGCTTCCCACTCTAACACGTCATTATTTGCAGGCTTGATTCCTATCCAGTCAGTAAATGACGTACAAGCTGAACAAACTAACTATGTTTCAAGAATTGAAAAAGATAAAGAATTTCATGAAGTCTTGTTTATGAATCCGGAAAAGAGTCCATTTGGGAGAATTGGAGGAGTTAATATTGTTCCTAGGGGCTCTCCATTCAATGCAGTTCCAGGGGATACGACTGTTGATGTTGATTTGATGGGACCTAGAAGAAAAGAGAGGAGTATTTTTGATTGATTTGGAGTTATGATTGATTATTTATTTATCTTATTTATTACTCATTTATCATTTATTTATTACTTATTGATCCTATTTATTACTTATTTATTTATTTATTTATTTATTGAATACAAACACACATATAATTATCAGAAGAACAACAGTATCACTAATCCTTTAATATATCTCATCCTCAAATGTGATATAAGTATAACGATTGATCCCCTCAGTCATAAATTAAACATAACACTAAAATCAAAGATCCCAGAAATATTTAAATTGTGGTATTGAATGAAATTCATTCGGATTTGTTCAAAAGAGTTAATACTTGGGGATTGACGATTGAATTTTGAGCATTAGTGAGTATATCAAAGTATACTACAGCTCACATCAGAGCACATCTCTGTTGATCTCATAACTTATTTTAGTCACTGTAAAATAATGGATAATTTAACTCTCATAATAAATTTTCTCAAAAATGACACAAAAAAATATGACACAAAATATTATTAGATTGTCAAAAATTACACAGTGACTTAATTTACACTTGTAATTATCAGATACTACTATTTCAAATTTGAGAAGTATTTAAGAGTGTTGTATCGTATAATATTTAGCACATGAATCATGATATAAAAATATTTGAAATATTTCACTTTCTTTCTCAATTGTATTCCCATAAAACAAACGCTTACTACGAAAATATTAACGTATCCAGCATCCAAATTCAATAACAACTGCCATAATGACACCAAATCAACATTATAAAGTATTCCATTCATTATTAACGGTCCACTCATGTGTGAACCTTCAAGAAAGATTCGATAAATTAGTCAAAGAGACTAGTCAGAGCCATAATAATAACAATAATGGTGTTAGTAACGGTAAAGATGGGGTTTTGAAGAAGGATGATGATGGAATAAGTTCCATTATTAGTTATTATTTTGAGGATGAGGTTGCCAATCATTCATTTGATGATTTTATTAGAAATAGCGGTGTTAATGGTATTAATGGTGGTTTGAGTGTTAATGGTAATAGCATCAATGGGAAGAATGGTGTTAATGGTTTTAATGGTAATGATTTCAACTATGATGAAGATAATGATATCTGTCATGGATCAGGATCAAATTATGAAGAATATCAAGATTATAAACTTTATAACTCTGAATATAATAATATTGAGCAACATGATGATCATGAAGCTCAGGGAATTAATGAAATTCAAGGAATTCATCATGATGAGTTGGAAATGGGATTAGAAACACAATATGTGATGCTTCCTGATTTTAGTTTCGCAGATCTTGTGAATGATACTTCTAACTTTGGTGAAGAAAGAGATATTGAGATGCATGATATTGAGAATAATAACCATACCAGTAATAATACTAGTCTTAATAACAATGATGGAAGATTTGAAGTTAGTGATAATAATAAGAAAAGAGTTTATAAAGATTACAATAATGACGTTGAGATTAGTCTTACACAAGAGTCAATAAGATCAATTGATTTGAAACTAATTGAATCACAAGGTTCAGATTATGAAATTAATGAACATGAAGTCAAAATGAGTGAAATCACTGATGGATTTAAAAAGCTTGAAGTTAAAAACAATCGTAATCATAATTCTACTCATTTGTTTAAAAATCTGTTCAAATTCCATCATGATCATAATCATAAATTATAATCGTGGACACAAAAGAGAAAGAGCAGCGAGTCCTGAACCATGGTCCCAGGGCCACTCAATAATCTAAAACAATACACTAGCTTAAATTTTAATACACTTAAATACACTTAATAAATACTCTATTTCCACCACTGTAGAACTTCTAATTTCTACTTCCACTCCCATAATTCCGATTTCACCCCACGAATTAAAAAAACTCACCCGTCTCGAACAAAAAACGATGAAGCACTAAATTTTCAACTAATGAAACCAACCAAATTTCTGCTTAATTCACTCAATAAACACAAAATGGTTGAATGGTGTGCCATAATCTACGATAAGCCAGGCACTGACAGACTCCAATTCAGAGCCAATCACTTGTCTGACGTCGCTATCAATTTCACTAAAGGAACTGTCGTCTCAGCCGGTGCTTTATTCAATAAAGTCCCAAAAGATGGTGAAAAATTGGATTTTGCAGGTTCTGTCGTCAATATCATTGCTGACACTAAAGAAGATGCTCTTGAGGTGTTGAAGAAGGATGTCTATGCTACTGAAGGTGTTTGGGACATGACTAACATTTTGATTTATCCTGTGGCCATTGCTGCTCGTCAAGGTAAAGAATTACCAAAATGATGAAAAATAATGAATAGAAAGTATAAAGATATACTAATATACTATAGAATCTTATTGATGTGTATTTACTATAAATCATCATTTTGGATGTCCCTCCAGTATGGATACTCCATCTTTAAATTCTCAGGCGTATAATCATTGAAATGTTCGTTAATTATCAACTTCAATTCATCATAGATCAACTTATAAGCAACACCAGTGAAATGCACACCATCAGTCAACAGCTCTCTCAGTTTATCACCAGTTTGTGGAACATACCCATCAAATAATTTAAACGTATCAATCACTGGGATCTCTCTATCTTCACCAATTTGTTTAATCACATCAGCATAATTCTTATTATACTCAACGTCTCTATTTCCTTCATTCGCATAACCCTCTCTCTCATCCCACTGAACAGCATTGAAATAACCAGGCGTGATCAGCACGATATTTTCACATCCACTTCTCTGCAACATATCAACCAACTCCCCAACATTCTCTTTAAACTGCCCAATTGGCACACATTGAGCACCATGACTCACACAATCATTTGTGCCATAGAACACAGTCGCGATCTTCACGTTCTTATAGTCTCCAAGTATGCGAGGTAGTAACTTCAGGGCCCAAGTGGTGGTGTAACCTGCAAAACCTTTGTTGATGACGTCTAGTTTCCTGATATAGTCATGAGTCAAAGATCTTGAGAATGAGAATGAAAGGGTTGGATCACTGGAGAATTCGGTGATGGAGTCTCCTAAGAGCAGGAATTTGGGCGTCATCGGAGGGCTTGGTGGTGTGTAAATTAATGGTGGGTGCTGTATTTGGAGTTGGTTGTGAGTGGGACATAAATATTAAATTTTATTCATAATTTGTCACATTTTACAATAATAACAACACGGTATACCAGCAACTAACTACACACACATACTACAGTACACATACATATATAACGTATATATATATTATAATGAAACTAAGTAACGACTGCCACATCACCATATTAATCACCACTCGAGATTGATCTAAAACCCAACAGAGATCAAATAGTCAGCTAATTTCTCCACGATAGTGGTTGCTTCACCAGCTTGCACACCGGCAGGATAATGGCCAATTAAAATCGTTTGTTTGGTTCTGACTGCTAAAATCCCTTCACCTTCACTCTTACCATAAATAGAACGATCATCTGCCCTCAAGAGGAAATATTTTTGGTTTTGCACGTGTAACCCACTGGCTTGTAACTGACTTGGATTGTCATACCCTTGTGCTAATTCACTGATCTCTTGTGGGGATAAAGTAAGGTTTTGGGATTGACACCATAGTGAGTCCCCTGCTCTGGAGTAGATTGCAGCCTTGTCGATCTTTCCTGTTGCGACTAAGTTGTCTGTGTATGCTGGTGCTGTGTTAGTAATACTGGGAGAGTGCGGTGCTGCATTGAGAGTGACTTACCTTGCCAGGACATTGTGGATTGGATTGGACTGGATTGAATACTTTGTTTATTGAAAGTGTTGATTTTGATTTCATTCACAGGGAATTTTTCAGCTGTCTTTTCTTACGTAATCACTCAAGCAGGGTAATGCCTTAAAATACACACTATCTATTAACATCAGTACTAACTACTTATTCATCGTCCTCATCGTCTGAAATCACTTTTCTCTTCTTTCTCTGTGTTTCGTAATTCTCAGCACCGTCTTTTTTAATCTGTTTCAGTCTCTCAGCTGCTGATTCGTCTTCTTCTTCAACTTCTTCTTCCTCTTCTTCTTCCTCTTCTTCATCATCAATGAATCCATCTCCATCTTCATCTTCATAATCCTCATTAAACGTCTCTCTAGTGTATCTTGTCCCCGTATGACTTGTACTTCCAGGACCAGCGGAACCTAATCTTTCTTGTTCTTTCAAATTTTGCAATTCTAATCTTCTTCTTTCTCTGATCTTAGCATCTGCTTGTTTCTCTAGTTCTCTTGCAACTTTATCAGGATCAGAATCAACAAACACTGATTGTGCTTGTGGTTTAAACTGTTGTTTTGATTGAATTACACTGGTTAATCTTTTATGAATCTTAGAATTCGTTGAAGTTGGCACAAATTTCATATTTTTAGAGATTGCACCATTGACTAAATGAATCGTTGTATTATCACTCGTCTTATTCTGACTCGTTAAGTAAGTATCCTTCACATCATCACTCAAAACATCAAACATCTCGTCCCCTAACTTCAATGAATATGACCCGTCTTCCCATTCAATGATTTGGGCATTTGATTCACTTTGTAACGATTTGTTCGATTCTTGTTTCGTGAATCTCCAACGGATCGTGTTTTCATCAATCAACATCTGTAATGAATCACGATCTTGGTCATCTTGGGATTTGGTGATTGATGATGATTTCTTTTGGTTTAATGATTCAAGGTATGCATTACCATCAAATCTAATTGGATTGATTTTAAAGAATTTAGGGATTTTAGCATCATAGATCTCTTGTTCTTGTGATTGGAACTTTGGAGGATGACGGATGATGTCTTCGTTACCTATTTTTAATTCCTTTGGTTCTGGAGATTTAGGCACTCTGAATCTCTCATCATCATCGTCTTCTACTTCTTCATCATCTTCTAATAATTCATTATGTTTTACTGTGTCGTTTTGATTGTCTTCTTGTTCTTCCTCCTCATCATCACCGAACAAATCATCAATTGCGTCTTCCTTTATATCTTCTTTATTATCGTGTTGTTGTTCATTTGATCCAGTTGTTTGCTCATCTTGAGACTCTTCATCATCGTCAATGACGACCTTCCTTCTTTTGTTCTCTGCGGCTTCTGAGTCTGACATTTTTGATAATTTCTCTCAATTCTCTGATAAGAAATAAATCAACTAATTCATAAATCTTCAATGTTTTCATTTTCTTCATTTAAAATTTAACGTCGAATTTATCAGGCCGCGAAAATTACCGCTTCCGGATTTCGGAGTTACGGATTTAAAATCACTTGTTTTTGTGGTTTTTATTTTTTGATGATTGGTGATGGTGGTTGGAGGAGATACGTCATTAATGGTGATGTTGTGGTCTGTATTCTGTGGTCTCTATGTGTGATTTCTGTTTCTCCCTTTCAATTGAGATCTTTATGTCGTTAGAACCTGGAGTCTATTTTTATCTTTTGTTTTGGCGTTTTTGTGGTTTTCGTGAATTCAAGATATAAATTAGATCCATGAATTGAAATCACACAATAATTTTTTTAGACAATAAGAAACGTACAGTTCATACAGCACACATCATTACACAACCCTTCACCCACACTCACTGATGCTCTTCAAGAAAAAATCATCAACCCCCAAACCCACACCTCCACCGCCACCTCACTCCATCAAAACATGTGTCTATTACCCAAACTGGAACATCTACACCCCACACCTTAAGCAAAAACCACAGGACATCCCGACCCTTAACCTCGTCACCAATATCTTCTATTCGTTTTTTATCATTGATGAAGACGGGATGGTGAAATCAAGTGATGACTGGTGTGATTTGCAAAAGAGGTTATATACCGAAGAAGGATCATTGTGCTCTAAAAGTGAAGTTAATGGTTTGATTGCGAAATGTTTTGAATTGAAGAAAAGCAATAGAAACATCAAAATTTCAATGTCAATTGGTGGTTGGTCAAATAGACAAGTATTTACAAAAGTGATGGAATCTGATATAACGTTGAAAAAAATGGTTAAATCAAGTGTTTCATTAATGATGGAGTATGGATTTGATGGAATTGATTTAGATTGGGAATATCCGACCTCGAAAAGAGAAACTTCCAAATTTTTGAAATTAATACAACTAATTCGTCATGAATTAAACATGATTGAAAAGAAACATGATTTGAAAAAAGGCTCTTTCTTATTAACGATAGCAACACCTGCAATGCCAGATCAATTATCACATTGGCCATTGAATAAAATGGATGAATTGATTTCATTTTGGAATCTAATGACTTATGATTTCAGTGGGAGTTGGTCTGATAAATCATCATATCATTGTAATTTATATCCTGATCCACCAACTTCAGAATCCTCAATCCATTCAACAGTCACGTATTTCATCAATCATGGTATAAATCCTGCCAAATTAATCATCGGGATGCCATCCTATGGTCGTTCATTTACCAACACAAAAGGATATGGCACGTCATTCAATGGTGTCGGGAAGGGTCCGAATGGGAAAGACGAGGGAATTTGGAACTATGAAGATTTACCAATCAAGGGAACGAAGGGGAATTATGACTCAAAACATGGAGTGATGTGGTGTTATGATCTAAAGAATAAGCTTTTTGTGAGTTATGATGACGTTGAATCATGTTTTCAAAAGGGAGGATATGTTAAAGAGATGGGATTAGGAGGTGGAATGTGGTGGGAGAGTTCTGGGTTGATTAAGAGAAAAAGAAACGGTGGGGATGGGAATAAGGGGAACGGGGAGATTTTAGGGTTGATTGAGGCGTTTATTAATGGTGTTAATGGCGATGATGGAAATGATAATATTAATGGAAATAATGATGATTTGAATGGTGGTATTACTGGTGACGGAGAATTAAATTTAATAAATTGTTTTCATGAAAGTCAGTATTTGAAAGATAATGGGTTTGAATTTAATAATAAATAATAAATATTTGGATTTAGATCATTGTGATTGTTTTATTGGCTGGCTCATGAGTATTCATGACTATTTATAAGTGCTTATGATTCAATGAAATATATATGATTTATGATTTAAAGTTTATTGTAACTATTGAAATATTGGAATTATTAATTGAATATCTACTCTTTAATACTCAATACTTAAAACCATAAAACTAATAATATACATTAACAAATTCATATATAGTCAATCAAATATATAAATCGAGGTCTTATTATTCACACCTTTATTCTTTTCTAATATCTTCAAATAACAACATGAAAAACATCTAGTAGTTCTTTTTTTAATTTTATTTTAACAATATTAATCAAAGCTCATATCCATTTATAAAATTGAGTCCATTCTAGCAAACACAGAAAACACTCCTGCAATTACTTCTAATTGTAATTTAAAATCTTGATTTTTTTCTAATTCTTCATTAACTTCATCAACGAAATTAATACCAACACCTAAAGAACTTGATTTAATTTCAAAAGGATAAGTGGCAAATTGTGCTAAAATTTCATCAGCTCTTGAAAATGCACGATCTCTTTGATCATAACCTAATGACACCAAAACATTCTCTAAAACATTTGCAGAATATGATGCACAGACTAATGCAATTGATCTTAAATATTTGAATTTGGTGTCTTGTGGAAATTTATCATTTGTTTGTATATCAATTGTTCTTGAGTTCAATAATGTAAGCACTCTCTTGACAACAGAATCCTTGGTTAATGTGTCACTTAATGGATGAGTTGGCATGTCAAAAATTAAGAAGTTTTTACGTTCTGTTCTTAATACACCCTTATCGACTAATCCTTTGGCTAATCTTTCACGGACTTGTTTTAATTGATAATTAATCTTCATCAAATTCCAAGTTTCACCACTTAACAAGTCAATCCATTGTCCAATACTTAAATTATCTTTATCATTCTTCATTAAATTTAATGCTTCATCTAATAAAACCTCACCTGTTTTACTATCATCCACAACATGGATCAATCTCTCAGATAGTTCAAACCTTTGTCTTGCTGATTCATTCACAACGGCAATCTTACCACGAAAGGCTAATTCTAATAAAATGCATCCACGTAATGAATATGAAATATTATCATTCCAGAATGATAAATATCCTTCTTTATCCTTGATTCCTAACAATATGACCTCTTCCATCAATGTTAAAAATGGCTCTTTATTCTCTTGTGCCTTGATTGAATTCTCAGCTGGATCATAACCGATTTTATGGGCACTATTACTTTCATCATTATTTATCTTGTTTTCATTGTTGTATGATTCATTGATGCTGGAATCAACTTGTTTGACTCTTCGACGTTGTAAACCAGACATGATATGTTATTATTGCGGAAAGTGTGTGTGATTGAATTGACCAGCAATAAAGAGTTGTGTTGATTAGTAGGGTATTAATTACTTATACTTAACACCGATATAACTCCAATTAAAGCGAGTAGATTTCTGGATTTCAATGGTGTAGGTGGGTGTATGAGAGGTTTTCTGTATGGTATTGAATGAGCAAAATATCAACACCTCTGAATGAAATCTTTCGAATCTTTTATGAATACTAAAGGTGAAATATCAATTAAAAAAACAACTTTTTTTTCCTTTTCGTCCATAAAAATTAGGAATATTTGGGAAAAGATTATTACGTAATAATTATGTAAGCAATAGTACTAACTAATACTAATTATTCTATACAGTGATTATACGCTTCATCTATCTCTATGCTGCTGATTTTGACGGTTTTTGCTTCTTGCTTGTCTTACCATGTTTGATTTCATTATTTGTTTCGTTATTGGGGGTTTCATTATTATAAGTATTTCTTCTCTTTTTTGAACGGTTTCTCTCAATGTGATATGAGGAGTTTTGTCTTTTGATGTTTGATTTATGTTGTGATTTGTTGTCTTTCTCAATGAATGTGATCTCATTAGAGTCATCGGAATCACTTAAAACTGCTTCACGTAATTTGAATTTCGATTTCTTCGATCCGGAACTTTTATTTGGTTTGATGATTTCAACTTCGATTTCATTGTTTTCTTCCTCTTCTTCTTCTTCCCCTTCTTCAGAGCTGAAGATTATATAGCGTCTTCTTATTGGTAGATTAGCCATTTCTTCCTGTTTTTGTAATCTTTTTGATTTTGAATTGTTCTGTGATATGGAGGATCTAGATGTACTTTTACGTTTATCCTCTCTCGAGACTTCTTCCTCTTCATTATCTTCCACTTCACTTCCACTAGTTTGATAACTTTCATTTTGAATGAGTGGTTCTTCATAGCACTTTCTTGTCTTCTTTGATAATCTTAATGATCTTCTGATTCTATCTTTTTCACTTAGTTTTCCTCTCTTTTCTAAAATTCTCTTTGATCTTCTTTTCTCTCTTGAGTTGTAACTTATCTCATCTTCATCGTCTTCTACTTCTGCTTCTTCTGCTTCTTCTTCTTCTTCCTCATCGTAATCTTCATCTTCATCTTCATTCTCCTTCTCATTTGTCTTATCATCAACTTTATTAAGTTCAGTTTCAGATACTCGTCCCTCTGATTCTTGATCTCCAGAAACATCATCTATAACTTTTGGTAATTTTCTTTGAACATTAATAGAACAAAAAGAAACCTCCTTCATAATAGCAATAGCAATCATATTAGATCCATTACCGTCTTCATTCTCATCTTCATCTTCATCTTCATCTCCTTTAAGTGTGAAATAAGCAATATACCTCCCTGACTCGGACAAGGAACTTGATTCTAGCCTCCATGAATCACCTAACACTCTGTTAACATTCCTTTTAATGAATTTCCTAACTCTTTTATCAAACTTTTCACATTTCATACCATCTCGTAATCGAAATAATGTATTGGGATCATTGAATTGAACTGATGTATTCATGTCGCCATATTGTGCAGACTTGATGATTTGCAATAAATGATCGAATGATTTCAAATTCCACTGTTTCACTTTATATATTTCGTTGATCCAACTTTCAGAATATTTATTGAATTCATACTGTTCATAACATTTAAAACAAATTGAAAATGTGTGTCCTGTTTCTATGATTGATGCAGTTTGTGAACAGATCTCACATGGTTCACATTGTATTGATGGCTTTCTGACAGGTTCTTCTTCCCGTGTGACTCTGAGTTGTGGAAGTGGGACGTTTTCACTGATGTTGGCTATGAAATCACCTTTCTCTATTATTTGAATCTCTTCTTCTTCTGTTTCTTCGTCATATTGTTCTTCGTCTCCTTCTTCATCACTAGTCACCATTATCATTTCAGGAGTTGGTTGATCAATATTTTCCAACGGTTCTTGTGATGGTGGTTCTTCTTCAACGTTGGCTTCAGGAATAATATCATGTTGTAAATCATTTCTATTTTCTAATTTTATGGACATGTTACCATTATTATGTCCATTTGATGACACTACTGGATCAGGCTCTTCTGTTTTGATATTAATTGATGAAAGTTGTGATGGTGGTTGTGATAGAACTCCAGATAAACTAGGTAACTCAGCGATAGACGATACTGATTTTCTCAATGATTCGATATTTAACTGAGATGGCAATGATGATGAAGTATCTAGTACTTGCCTAGAAGTCGTTAATAACGGCACATCAGCAGAAATATTATTATTAGTATCGTCTTCTTCTTGACTTGTGAAAATGAATGGTTCTGGCTCTTGCTTCATTGATCTTATGATATTTGATTGATCCTCATCAGTCTCGTAATCTGTGGTAATCTCCTCCGTCACAAAGAGTGAATGTCCGATATTCATCCTCTCTGGCACTGAAAGATTCGAAGATGATGGATCCATAAGTCCATTGATGTTCTGTAATGATTGAAGCGATCTGTCTGATGATTGATTGAGTTGTGATTGAGAAGTCTCAAGCATGGAGCCGCCTAATCTCTCGGGGAAGTTGAAGGGCTCTATGTATGGATCATTGAACATTGGATCTGAGTGATCCTTCATGGTGCAATGCTCGAGATCTCGTGGTGGACTTGACTTGTTGATACTTTTGTATGGGACATATTTGTTTTTGATTAATTCGGCCGTATGTTTTTCTAAGGTAATTTTTAATGAGAAAGAAAGTATCTATAAGAAGCATCGGCTACAACACTACGAGATTTACAGGATTCACAAAAGCATTAATATATTCATTAAAGTCATCAAAAAAATCTCTCAAGATTCGTTCAAAACTCTGCAAAGTGGTTCAATTTGATCTTCATATCCATGTTTAATATATCCTAAAAAGTAAGGTGTAGCAGTATTACCTTCTTCAAAATTAAACACTTCATTCTTGGTCACTTCACTAACGATCTCATCGTTATATTTCCTATATATTTCAGATTTAAAGTCTTTGATATATATCCAATAATGACCATAATTTGCTTCTCCTCTATGAATAAAGATTGCAAATATTGAATATCCATGTTCTTTAAAATCATCAAATTGATGATCAATTTTGGATTGTAATGATTCAATTTCATCATAGATTGAGATTAATTCGTTGTCTAATTTGACTATTTGATCATTCAATGCAGTGATAGTTTCTGGTTTGCCTAATTGATTCAATTCTAGCCAATTTTTTAAATTTTTTAAAGAATCCTTGAATGAAGTACCATGAGAATCTTTAGACAATAATAATTCTCTCCTTTCTTTCAATTTCAAAATTTCAGATTTGAATTGATCAACTTGATTTCTTTTAGCTATTATTTCTGGATTCTCAGTATCAAAATATCTATCCATGTATAAATTTTCAGGAAATGATAATTGTTCAATTGATTTATATGGTGCTAATCTAACTCTATCGAAATAGACCCTTTGGATTTGAATTTGTAAGATTATTGGTAGATTAATGATCTTTTCAGATCTATTGAAAACTCCAGAATCCATCGATAATTGCTCAGTTTTGAAATTTGAATCAAATGCTTCATAAATATTTCTTGGTTTATCTAAAATCGACACAAATAAATTAGTAAATCTATCAACTTTATCCCTTTTAATACTTGAATCATTCACATCATTTAAATGTTGAATAGTTTTACCAAAAAATAACCTTTTTACTAAATCAACTTGTTCATTATCTAAATCATCAAAACTTTCAGGTTTTAACGCAGCTTCAATTTGCGATAACACATTACCAATACATTCAGTGACATCTTGTTGACGACCTATTTCATAAGCTGTTTCCATTTCAGTTTCTTTGATTCTTGCAACTGTTGCTGATTTAGAAGCGAATTTTTTAGCAACATTATCATTGATTTTCAGATTTTCAACTTCTTTTTTAATTGGACTTGTTTCTAAAATCATGATATCATCTTCATCTTCATTACCATTGGATTTCTCATCATTGATCACAATTAAATCATCATCCTTTTGTTCATCAATTAAAATCATATCATTATCAAGGTGATTAATTTCTGTTTCATTTTCATGAACATTCTTATCTAATTCAATCAGATCAAAATCTTGACCTTGCTCCACTTTATTAACATCATTGAATGGATTATGATTATGACTATTTTGTTCAAAGGCTTCAACATCATCAATTTCACTAACACTTCCAGTTTGAGTATCTCTGAATGGATTTTTGTTTTCCTTTTCATCATCATCATCATCATTATTAATGGTTTTAAATTCTTCTAGTTTTCCATCTTCTTCATTTTCAAATTCAACAGAAGTTACACTTGGTAAGAATGCTAGATATGCTAATTCTTTCAATGGGGTAATACATCTTAACTCTGAATGGATTTGATTATGAAATAAATCTCTTAAATGATAAGTAAATTGAAATGATCTTTCAATTTCATCGTCGCCCACTAATCTACCATCAATTCTTCTATTTTGATAAATTTCTTCATGATTATAAATATCATTAAATCCTAAAATTTCATCCCTTAATGGTTTTATACAGAAATAATATTGTAGTAATGAATTCAAATAACAAGTGTTACCAATATTATTCAACCCAACTGGCCAATTTGATGCTGGTAATAAATTATGATCAATCATACCTGTTTCTAAAAATGAATTTAAAACTTTAGAACCTCTATGCTTGGAAATTGTTCTTAATGAATTACGTGATCTTAGAATATCATTATGTTCAATAGTTTGAAAAATTGTTATTGTTTGAATATCATCAGTTAATTCGTTGATTCCTAAAGTTTGATAAGCTTCTTCTAAAGTTAAAGGATCATAAATATCAGGGAATTTAGACTCCATTTGAGTTAATAATTTGAAACTTTTTCTTGATGTTGCAATTGTTATAAATGCACGATTTAATGACTCTGTTTTATGTGGTTCATCTGTGATTTTGATCATTAATGCAGTAAGAACAATATCATCATCCATATTAGAGTCTATTTGTAATAATTCATAAGCATGATTGATGTTATGAAATGGAGAATATTTCAAATACTTTAAAATTTTGATTGATTTTTTGAAATTTCCAATAATTTTAAGATTCTTGTACAGGTTTGTTTCATTATCTGGAGTTTTCAAAATTGTTTCTTTATACATGAATAATAAAACTGTATCATCAATGTTCATATTCTGTTCTGGTGTGATTCCTATAGATTTATATGCTTCATTCAATTGAGTTTGTCCAATAACTCCAGATCTGAATAATTTATTGACATAATTTGATAATTTATGAGAAGGTTTTAATTTAGAGATTTCAATTAATGAATCAAAATAAATTGGAATCTTCTCATGACTGTCTAGATAGGTTGTGTTTTCATAGCATGTGATGATTAATTCATCACTATAGAATGGATATGCTGATATGTCAATATATGGTTTCAATTTCAGATACTCATGTCTGGAGATTGATCCGTTATCATTTAATTGATGGAATATTATGTTGAAATCTTTGATGAATGAAATTTTGTTACTGAATGGATTTTCTTGATTACCGGAATATGATTTTAAACCTAATAAAGAAACTTCAAATATCTTTCTAATCAATGAATCTCTAACAATATTTGAATCTTGATTAGTTGAAAAATCTGTAACATTTGGAGGATTATATGAATTATTAATTATTTTAAACCCTAGATTATCAACTAAGATATTAGGATTAATTTTGGAATTTAATGCTTTACTTTCACATTCAATTGATTTGGATTCATCTTCTGGTTTAGCTATTAAGGGACCTTTAATTACACTAAATAATGTGTTCAAACATTGTGAAGGGGATGGAATGTTTGAATTTAAGTCCGGATATTTTGATAATGCTTTATTATAACGAACATTAATTGGACCTATTTCAAAATCATTTAAATCTGAATGAGTAAATTCAGGCGATGAGATCTCAATTCTTAATATTTTTTTGGTTTTGGAACATATGAAATTTGCAGAATCAATTAGTTTTGGTAGATAGTGCTGAGCTGTTTCTGAAGATTGAATTAAATCAATTTGATCACTTGGATTCAAGTCATTTATTAAATAATACTGATTCTTAGATGTTGTTAAATTTTTATATTCATCCTTAATCTTAATTATGAATTTAACATGATACACCTTCGATCTGGATAATGATGCCTCCGATGTATTGAATAATAATGATCTAATGGTGGTCATCTTATCCTTTGGGTTTGATCTTGAAATTGTATGTTCAACATATGGAGCATATGGGAGTTCTTGATTCATGGTGTAAATATCATAGGAATTGTGCTTTAAGGATGATAATAGCGTTGAATAACTGATTGGAAACTTTCTCAAGATCCCATCGTGTAAATCTGGTGTTGATTCGTTCAAAATAAATAATAAGTCAGACTTGATGTCATCTAATATTCTATTTGAAGTTTTGAATACTGTATTGAGATCGTAGTCTGGTTCTTTGGCTGCTGGTTCCTCAGCTGTGTTGATGACTGGTGGGGTTTGATCTGTGTAAATTGGCTCAGTCTCGCCATCTGGGCCCGTATGAAGCAACATTGTGTGTAAATTGTTGTTTTGAAAGAGACGTTGGTTTTGAATTTGATGGCGGTATTTGCTTAAAAATAAATGGAGCGCCGTGCAACAAACCAAGTCACCCGATCCGAGATTCCAGTATGTACATGAGTAGCACTAGTTACTAATAATTATCAACGCTTTCCATAATTATAAACACGGGAACTTACTTAAAAGCTAACTGATATACTTATATCGCGCTGTATATATAATATATGAGTAGGCTAAATAATTAACTGTCTTTTAGGCTAATTAATGGGCAATCACAGATCTTCCAGGGCCTGTTTCAGGATTAAAGCTATATACTGGACAGGGCCCTGGGTGATCCAGAAGCGAGTACGCCTCATATACTGGAGATTAATCACTGGAGTACACAATGGGTATCAGTATGGTAACTAATAATTACAGATTAGAGGGTTTGTGTTTATATAAGGTAGCAATGAGGTAAGGGTTAGACCTCAATCGACTGGACAGTGGAGAGTTTAAAATAGCAGAATATATTCAAAAGATTTATGAATAAGGCTCAACTTCTCTAGTTATCTTTTGCTCGTCTCCTTGAAAAATACTGGCACCAATATATGTGATCACTTGCTAGTCAGTGAAAAAATAGCACATAATGATTAATCGATTGATTATGCGCACTATTATTGGTGTGCCGCAACTAATTATAATTCATATGTCAAGTTTAATGATTTTGGCCGAATATAAGATCTTTATCGACTAGTACTGTGAGAGGACTAATGTTAGAGTGTTTCTTCTTTTAATAGTATGGTATACGTGATGCTCTAGAATTTTCTACACAAATTGATAAACCTCTGCCCCTTCATACCAAAGTAGGGGCCCTAGATCTCAATTATAAAACTTTTTTTGATTTATTCGTTAATAAAAACGCTTCATATCTAGAAGCTATTGACGAAATTGGTTTCCCCTGCGGATTGATAACTACTTTTAAACATACAATTTCATACAAATACCCCGGATTAGTCATGGCGCATGGTCCAGTATGGCCTCAACTTTCAAGCTGGATCCTCAAAAGCAACAAAGTCCGGGCTGATTTTCATGAATAAACTGTATCCTGCATTAAACCTAGATCTTCCATCTTGTAGAAGTTATAGAAGTTATTTTTGGTATCTTCTCTCGATTTTCAACTGTATTATCTCATAAGTTATAATGGATTCTCTCAAATTATATAAGACTGAAACTCACGCTTTAATGATCACCGTCTATCAACAGTATTACTATAATCTGGATTCTGATGGGGTTGGCCAATGGCTATAGATATCGTTAGATAGAATTACATACAAACTGTAGTTCATCCAATAAATTTTAACATTTTGGATGAAACTCCCAACTGTGTATTGTGATTTTAGAGTTTTGATAATCGCGGGCCTAACTTCTAAGTTTGTGAATCTCTTTGCAGATCATTTTGAAATATCCAATATTGGGGATCAGACTGGAAGCTTGGTTGCTGGTTAAAGTTTACAGTGCTTTAAGACCGATGTTGTCCAATCTTTTTGTGTGTAGAAAAAACTCAAATATAGGAAGATAAACTTATACCAGAATTACAAAAAAGCATTTCTCGATAAAATTTTTATCTCAGATGATAATTTGGTTTTCTGAGAATGATGTGATTCTTCGTTATTAATGATTAGACTCCAATTAAGACAAATGGCTCTGAAGAAAATAAAAAAGATATAAGGGCCTGTTCAGCCCCTAAAGTGTAATCTATCTTAGAAACACGTCTTGTACAATGTAAATTAAGAAGCTCTACTATTTTGTTTGAAAGAGCTGTATTCTAACGAATATTTCAGGACCTGATTTCTTCATTATAATAATTTAGTGGTCTATGGTATTCCAGCTCTATGCTTTGTTTATATTAAATCTAAAGACTAAATACCCTTATAAGAAACTTTCTTGCCCTTTAAATGTTAGCCTCAGAGGTATTTACCATATTTCACATATTCTACATGTTTTTAAAATATATTGAATGTAATTTGGAAATTATTTTTACTAAAATTTTTTAAAAAGTTCCCAAATTTAAATCCAGCTAGATCGGAGGGAGACTAAAACATAATATATATATATACATATATCTATATCTACTTGTACGATAAGAAAATCCAAAAGTATGACTGTTCAATGTAAACAAATAGGTTTATGTCAAATGCTTTGCGCACGAAATCCGAGTAAAACCGAAATAAAGATCCGCCAATCCATGGAACCGGTACAGTGCGACACATTCGCGAACTTTTACTAGAGTTATTTTGGTAGTAAATATCAAAAATACAAAACACGACACCACTCCACGCCATGACACGCTATCAATTATCTGAAGGCACTGACACCATGCTAACACTACGTGTTATACTCTCGAACGACATCAACTTTATACAGACATTATTTTGTGGTACAATTTACAAAACAAAACTCGTAATTTTGCTGGATCTTTATAAGTTCGGATGTACTACGCTGGGGTTTAAATTGGATTCTTTAGAGTCTGAGTACTCAGAGTTTGAAAGGATCTTTCTCGATTTCTGGAGTTCTTTTTTTTCGTTATGTTTTCATTTATGCCTGTTCCACTTCCCAGAAAAACTCGAGAAATTCGGCACATGCTGTGTGATAAAGCTTTGGGTGTAATTTGGTTATTAATATTAATTGTAATATTCCGAGTTTAGGGATCGACTATGTTTGACGTTAAACAATAGTGCAAGGCAGGAAGTGTAGTTAGACTAGCTGTGATCAAGGTTAAACTATGGTAGAATAAGTAACAATAAAATATATAATAAAAGGTAGATGTTGAATCTAAATAAGTACGACTATAAAATAAACAATTTTCTTTTTCTTCGACGATGTCTAAATCCGGGTTATCTTGCGATACCACAGCTGTCACAATGCACATTGCACATGTTTGCAAAAATTGTGTCTCATGGGGCAAAAACAAAAAACCGTGTTTTTTAACTCGTATTGAATATTGAAAAATTGGAAATTGAATCATTATCTGGATAATCAGGATTGGGACCTGGGTACAAATAACCCTTAGACACCGTTTAATCCATCGAACCCAGATGATACTTAGTAAAGCAGTAGAAGCTCCTATTTCTAGGATATATCTACGTATCGTGTCTTATGTCTTATAATATAATTACTGTACGTAATAATGTATACACTTATAAATTTTATGCATTATCAATACATAATTAGCTAAAGACCATCTGATTGTAAGAGCCGATCACAGACCTAAACCACGTTGGTATCCTGTCCTAGAAACGTACCTACGCACATTTTCCAAGATTGTCCAATTTCTGAAATCTTTTGGTCAAAGATATCAATTGATGGACCCCCTATCAATAGTAATCAGTTAGCGTTAACTATAACCTTAAGCAAATCCAATTATTTTCAGTACATAAATACATTCAAACGGTCTGGAACATCAGGACTTCCCTAAGTTACAGATCTTCAATTACCCCCATACTGTAATTACAAAAATACGGTATTTAAAAGCACTTCCACATCATCAGCAGTACGCATAAATTAAAAATAATCTCCAATTGAGTTATCATTCAGAAAGACTTTACAATATTACTTTTCTATTGTTTAAGATTGAATAAGTCTTGATATCAGAAGGGTGTTGGATATATCAAAAAAATTGTTGAAATCAGGGACAAACAATTTCAACTTAAATAGTCAATTAGCTGTTAGTTTTTGTAAATTTCATCCTTTTTATAATAATACATACATAATCTATAAAAAAAAAGGTTTTTTGGTATATATGATTGTGTACTTCTAGGGTTATAAGCTGTAACTTACAAGCAGCTTATAGCTATAGCTCAAACCGTCAAATTGGACCAATGAATTTAATGGTTATAAGTTTCTACAAATAATGAAACCATTGAAACCTCAATTTATAGATCTTTTTCACAGTTGAAGCTTGACCTAAAGGCTAAAATATAACGTCTCACTTATAATAATTACTGGAGCGCGCCCCAGCAAGCAGGCTGGAGTCCTTTGCTCTTGAGTCTTGGACCTTGGTGCGTTCATTTGAGCTCTATATCAATTTGAGGTATTTACTACTAATTTAAGTACCTAGGCCCGGAGACCGGTATTATAATACGGATTCTGTCAGTATTTAGGCGTAAATAATATAATACACTAAATACAGTAAGACTTGAACTGTCCAATAAGAACTATATTGTTATGTATTAGATACATAACATACAATTCGGTGTTACTTAGGTTACTTTGATTCTCAATTACATTCATTATGTTTGGATGTTTCTTTCTCAATCATTACTTACTATTTACTCATTATTTTACTATTTGTATGAGATGTTTTACCCCTCATTGTTTTACTATATAAGAGATGTTTTACCCAACTTATTATTCCATTATTTATATCCAGTGTGCGGAGTTCTTACATCTTACAATCAGTCTATAACAGTGTATAACTCTTATCCGTTGAATACTTTGGCGTATTCTCCTATCTTTATTTACTACTAATTATTTAATCCTTTAATATCACAAATTACTGCTAAAGGTATTCTAGATAATTAGTTTCTGTTATCAAATAAAGAGACGTTCTTCAGGTCTCCCAGCCATTATTTGATACATTTGGTGATTTCTCAAACTATTTTTATTGTCCATATCATGTCTGACAATACTCAATCTTCAGCTCCAACATTGGAAGGCAACTCAGGTACTGCTAATCCAGAGAATTCATCGGTGAATTCTAATCAAGCACCAACAACTTCCAATACCAACACTGAATCAGAAGAAACTACTCAGTCTCATACTACTAATAATCAACAAACTGCAAATACTGCGGGTATCCATCCAATGACAGGACAACAATACCCATATCTTAATATGATGTATCCTTTCCCTTATGGTACTCCATATCCCCCACAATATCAACAGTATGGTAATATGTATGGTCAACCACCATTACATCCATGGACATACCCAGTTATGCCGCCATATATGACACCAAGCCCAATGATTGGTACACCAGGTACTAATATTCCAATGGCAAACAGTCCAAATGGTACACCAGGTACTAATTAATTGACGAACAGTCAAACCCTTATTAGCTGCTACAACTAATATTCCAATGGCCAACAGTCCAAATGCTTCTAATCCAGCTGAAGCTAATTCTACTGAGTCAACTCAAACACCAGCATCAGGTTCAGAATCTCATACCTCATCATCAGGCCCAGGTTTAACTAATCCTCAACCTACAGTCAACTTTAAAGGAAGTTATTTGTCGGTTTTGTTAAGTCTGGCAGAGAGCAGGATGGTATTTTGAGCAACAGAAATCAATTAAAGATATACAGGATCCAGTCAATTCATTTACCTGTATGATCATACAATTTATCAATTGATTTAAATTCAGTTTTTGGTTTTATATAAAATCATTTTACTTGTTTATTTGTTAAATATCACTCTTCATATTATTGTTATTTGAACCTTTATGATCCCTTCAGCATTCATAAGCCTGGTATCTAGCATCTATAAGCCTAGTTCCAGCATACATAAGCCTGACCAGTATCGGGTATCAGTTCAATCAAATTACAAACATTTCAGTAGTTTCAATTTAACAATAAACAAGTTTTCTTCAAAAGAAATGATTTTTCATATATTTTTATTTTCATCTTACTTCCAAAGAAGGTGAAGACTTCTTCCTTTCATTCAGAAAATCATTCAATTCAGTTTAAATTTACAATTTCAACTCTTTATTATTAGAAATATCATTCAAATTTCAATACAAATTTAATGCTGATTTCATTCAAATATTTTAAGTTCCTGTTTCATTATCTTAATCAATTTCATCAATTACGATACTTCAACTAGCAAAGAAGGTGAAGACTGTTATGTATTAGATACATAACATACAATTCGGTGTTACTTAGGTTACTTTGATTCTCAATTACATTCATTATGTTTGGATGTTTCTTTCTCAATCATTACTTACTATTTACTCATTATTTTACTATTTGTATGAGATGTTTTACCCCTCATTGTTTTACTATATAAGAGATGTTTTACCCAACTTATTATTCCATTATTTATATCCAGTGTGCGGAGTTCTTACATCTTACAATCAGTCTATAACAGTGTATAACTCTTATCCGTTGAATACTTTGGCGTATTCTCCTATCTTTATTTACTACTAATTATTTAATCCTTTAATATTACAAATTACTGCTAAAGGTATTCTAGATAATTAGTTTCTGTTATCAAATAAAGAGACGTTCTTCAGGTCTCCCAGCCATTATTTGATACAATATAGAGAAGAAGTAGGAATTGTCGAGTATATTTATACGCCGAGGCCCGACACTCGATATTGACTCGACTGAGATGTAATTCGGATCGTAACACACATGGTTAGAGGCACTCTTCACCCATATCTGACAGATTCCACAACGTCGCTTTTCCAGTTCTCAGCGCTCACTACTTACCACATATAATTAATTACTGTACAAAAAGATAGCACCAATCTTCAAAAAAGAACACATTCTAACTAGCTAAAGGAGATTAACCAGCTATTTTTATCCAATGGACTGCCTTCCACTATAGCCTAGGCCCTTAACCTTATGGCTAAAACTTAGGTACATAATACATATCCTAAGGTCCTTTTCTATCTATAAAATAATATTTTTAGGATGCACTCTTTTGCATAAAATCTGTCGAGACTCGATACGTTATTTTTTTAAATATGTATGAGGTTGACCAGCTTTAGCAGTGGGCAGTTAGTGCTGTAGTCTGTGCGTATTGGATGTACACTGTACAGCTATATATAGATAGCTGTAAGAATTCTACTCATCTTTGTATTCAATGTTCATCCTTTTAAGTTTTTACTAATCATAATTTAAAAAAAAAAAAAAAAAAGAGGGTCTGGCATGATCAAGTCATCACTGAACTGGCAGTATTGTTGTGTTTTGCTCACAGTATTTACACCTGAGTACCGAGCACCCATATATAATACAGTACACGCCAGTACCTATCAGGCCTGCAGTTTGATCTAGTTTTGAGAACCTATATAATATGAATTTTCTTACAATAGCTTGAGATTCGAGAACACTCAATACTTTGTTAGACTTAATCTTTTAAAATTTGGAGAAATCTTGATGCAATATACGACAGTACACTGCCATTATCAACATTACAGTACTATACACTTAAAAGGAACTGAACATTCCTTAGAATAGTTCATTTTATATAGTTTTATATACTCTTCCTTTCGTTACATTGAATACAGTTTTATATCAGTTTACATACATTTAATAATCTTTACTTCTACTAATTATCTAGTCCTTTTATTTCTAAATACGGCTAAAGTCATTCTATATAATTAGTTTCTGTTATCAAGAAAGAGACTTTTGTTATAACTAATCAAGTCTTCTATACTATTTGATACATTTAATTTTGGACGGGTGCTTCAAATATAATCTCCTTTTAGTATTAAAAAAAAATTGCTAGTTAATAATGCACGTCAAGTATGTGCTTGCGTTGCCCGCACGAATCCCCAAAGTTCAAACTTCAAATGCCAGGAGTTTTTGGTCAGCAAGATTCAGGAATTGCCATCAACTTTTAATATCACGAGTCTGTCTCAATTTTCAAATAGATGTGGGTATGTTCAATACAGTAAAATTGGTCAACTAATAGCTTAATTTTACATAATTTGACACTTTCCTCCTCCGCCTCTAATCGTGAATTTACTTCTAAAATAGTTTAATTAATCCTCTATAAGTGAAAAAAGCATTTCACATACATATATGTCGATCCAGACCCCACACTGCACAGTACACATATAAAGCTATATATATATATATGGTAATCAATTTTGAAATGCTTTTATACAGTTTTGCCGCGTGTTTCAATTTTAAGATCCAATAAATTTTACATGTACACATGGTGGATTTTTTGAACCAAATAGAGAAAGTAGGCAAACATCAGCGTACTCAAATGTTTAATGAATGTCTCATATGGTGTGATCTTCTCAGTTCCCTTATAGCTTGCTCAACTTGTAGCTGGTCAATTGACATTCTCTTATTATTTTCTACTAAATTCTGCGAAACACATATATCTAGGTTCTAAAGTGTACTGTAAGAAGTAAGAAGCCCATGCTTTCGTAATTTCAGAAATACATTAACCATATTTAAAAAGAAAAATCTATTCATGTAACCTTAATTTACGGCTCAGAATCTAGATATAAGTCTCTTGAATCTTCTATACTAAAGCATCTAGTGTTTTTAAACTGACAGCTATTGCATTTCGATTAATCAAATCTTTAACTACACTATTCCAGGAAAATAATATTAATAGCAAGTTCATCTCAGAGTTGGATGTTCATTGTTTACTCTTCTTATTCACAAGAGATAATATCAGGAACATATGGCGCAAGTTCAACTTAATGTAATTTTTACAATATTTCTTTAATAATATTGAGGACATAATTGTGTATTTTGTGTCATAACATAGCATAATCTCAATTTTTTGAGACCGAATTTTTTTTGTCTGTGTAACTTTGATTGTTTCTGAATTCTAAACTAGTTATGGATATTGCTTCTGGTTCTGGATCTTTTGAAATAATAATTAAACAGCTAAAGTCAATTACAATTTACAGTAGTTTGAGTGGCCTCTTTTTTCCAAATACATCGAAGTTTACACTTCCAAAATCGCATAAAATTGGTAGGCAGATTCTACAGTCTACTAATGCACTTTGATTGCACAATCTCTTCAAATCTATGATTATAAATAGACTGGCACTCCCATTATATTCCTTTGATGATTTAGCTCAAACTCTATCAATTTTATTAAAATAAAAACTACAATTCAATGGTTGCTATTACTCGCTTAGTTTCCACATTGGGTGCAGTCTCAATAATGGCTACCACTGTTAATACTGCTGCTTTAGGCTTAGATGGCAAAGAATTACTAAGAAGATCCGGTGATTTAGCTCTTGTTCCTCGTGCTGATGATGATCCTTCAAATAATCCTCCACCTGGTGAAGGTGAAGGTGGTGAAACCCCAGGTGAAACTCCAGGTGAAGGTGGTGAGACCCCAGGTGAAGGCGGTGAGACCCCAGGTGAAGGCGGTGAAACTCCAGGTGAAGGTGGTGAGACCCCAGGTGAAGGCGGTGAAACTCCAGGTGAAGGTGGTGAAACTCCAGGTGAAGGTGGTGAAACTCCAGGTGAAGGTGGTGAGACCCCAGGTGAAGGCGGTGAGACTGGTGGTGAAACTCCAGGTGAAGGTGGTGAAACTCCAGGTGAAGGTGGTGAAACTCCAGGTGAAGGTGGTGAAACTCCAGGTGAAGGCGGTGAAACTCCAGGTGAAGGTGGTGAAACTCCAGGTGATGGTGAAGGTGAATCATCTGTTGAATCTTCCATATCTGCAGAATCGTCTGTTGAATCTTCCATTGAATCTTCCATTGAATCGTCTGTTGAATCTTCCATTGAATCTTCCATTGAATCTTCCATTGAATCTTCTATTGAACCATCTATCGAATCAACTTCCTCTTTAGACGAAACTTCTGCTTCTTCCGTTGAATCTTCCATTGAATCATCTATCGAATCAACTTCCTCTTTAGACGAAACTTCTGCTTCTTCCGTTGAATCTTCCATTGAATCATCTATCGAATCAACTTCCTCTTTAGACGAAACTTCTGCTTCTTCCACTTCTGATGAAACTGCCTCATCATCAATTACTTCTTCTGATATCAGCTCTGAAAGCTCTTCATTAGTTTCTTCTTCTGCTACTGTTACTTCAGAATCAAGCTCAGTTTCATCATCATCTTCTTCATCTTCAACTAGTTCAGCTACTCCAACTGGACCTATTATTAGTGGTGGTATTGTTGATGGGTATCCACAATGGAAGTTTGAAGTCCCAGGTTCATTGGGTCCATTCACTGAATTATATCTAGACTTAACCTCAACTGGTCCATTTGTCTTCAATAATGCTGAACTCTTTGTGGATGGTATTTCAGCTTCAAACAATTCTATTGATTTAACTGCTACTACTCTTGATGCTACATTAATTGAATCCATCTCAATTGATCAAATTGTTGAAATTGATTTCGGTGGTGTTTTCACTGCTCCTGGTACTGTTGACATTGCTGGTCAATTACAATTAGAGGTTCCAACTGCAAGATTCGCAAAGATGGTTAAGAGAGCTCTTGTCTCTTATCCAGTTTCATTCTCAGCTGACTCAGGTGATGATGCTATTATCTCCTCCGTTTCCTCATCTGGTTCTGCTACCTCAGATTCTATATCTGCTTCTGATTCAGTTACTTCAGGCGATTCAGTTACTTCAGGCTCTACATCTGCTTCTGACTCGGTTACTTCAGGCTCTACATCTGCTTCAGGCTCTACATCTGCTTCAGGCTCTACATCTGCTTCTGACTCGGTTACTTCAGGCTCTACATCTGCTTCTGACTCGGTTACTTCAGGCTCTACATCTGCTTCTGATTCCGTTACAACGTCTTCAGCATCAGATGAAGATATCTCCACCACTGTTATTACTTCTACCTCCTGTTCAGAAGACAAATGTTCAGATGTTCCAATCACCACTGGTGTTACTGTTGTCACTACCACTGAACATGGTATTGTTACTGAATACACTACTTACTGCCCATTACCTGAAGAACCAAAAACTACAGTTATCACCATCACTTCATGTGAAGATAACAAATGTCATGAAGTCACTTCAACTGGTGTCATTGTTGTTGCTACTGAAACTACAACTATTTATGGTTCAGGCTCAGGCTCAGGCTCAGGTTCAGGCTCAGGCTCAGGCTCAGGCTCAGGCTCAGGCTCTGGCTCAGGTTCAGGTTCAGGCTCAGGCTCTGGCTCAGGCTCTGGCCCAGGTGCTGGTGGTGATTATGTTACTACCTACGTTACTACCAGAACTATTGCCCCAAGTACCACTATTGCAACTCAAACCACCCCTGGCTCTGACTCAGGTGCAAGTACTGTCGCTACTATTGCGCCTTTTGAAGGTTCTGGTAACCAATTAGCTGTCAGTGGTTCAGTTGTTGCAGTTCTTATTGGTTTATTATTTTTTTGAATTAGTTGATCGAATTTAATAATTTAATTCAATTCAATATTTTTAGTTTCTTTCATTAATTTTATTTATTTTAACAGACTGATTTTTGATTCTTATCATGTCTATATTTTTTCCTAAATTCTGGAATTATATTTTATTTTTACATTTGGTTTAACTGGTTGCTGATTTCGGATACAAAGGTTACTCACGGTTATAATAGCTCTTTTTTTATAGTCATTTTATAAAATTATAGTTTATTAGAAATTCTTGTAGTTTTGATAATGATTTTTCCATCGTACTCTATTAATGACGTCTTGATATTTATGTTCAATTTCTAGTTCAAGGCCAAGTAAGTTATGTGTGAAGAAAAAGATAATATAATCCTCTACATATTGTTGAGTCTCTCGATTGATATCGTAATTTGTGAATTATCACGAATCAATTATAAGTGTAAGACAACTTGTGAAAGCAAAGATAGGACATTATTAGTACTTGATAAATTTTATATAACTTATTGAAATTAGCAGAACATGTTATTACTGCTAATCTATCAGTTTTTAGCAAGTAAAGACGTGTGTA
This sequence comes from Phaffomyces opuntiae, assembly GCA_003707165.2. Taxonomy (NCBI): domain Eukaryota; kingdom Fungi; phylum Ascomycota; class Saccharomycetes; order Phaffomycetales; family Phaffomycetaceae; genus Phaffomyces; species Phaffomyces opuntiae. The sequence goes on from PPNH02000071.1 coordinate 49,607, forward strand.
CCAAATACACGCCAGAAGTATAAGATTGTGTAGAAAAATCTAACAATATAGGTTCTTCAAAAAATAGCCAGGACTGTTATTCCATACTAACACATGATTGGTGACAATCTCAGTTGTTACGAGTTGCGTTTTTGGGCAACTCGCGTGTTTTGAGTCTCTAGAGTCTGGGAATTTTCCCAACTCGTAACTCGTAACTCGCAAGTTTGCTGTACATCAACATATCTCTATATAATAATGTGCTCATCATCAATAGGACTGCAATGTGCACCTTTCTACGTTATTCATTATAGTTTCTTTTGAACTTTTCTCTAATATTAATATATATAAACTATTACAGAACGACTGTCCCACTAGCTACTCGTTTAAGTCTAGCAACTATCAATATTATAATTCTACTACAGTACATAACAGCTAGCGCCAACTATACAGCGCATAGCGGCTTCATATAACTAGTACGGCCAGCTATTATATTTAATTTATAATTAGCTGATTATAAGTTGCGACGGGTTAGCCGGTTGCCCGCGAACTCAAATTATCATCAAATTTAAATAATTTCAGCAAAATAATTTTCAAAATAAAAATGATCTTGAATAATTTAGGCCTAGTGCAGCCAATCACGTGACTTGACGTCGACGACAGGCTATACCTATCCATCGATCAATATTATCATCATAATTTAATATTTCTATCTATATCATAATAGTTTAGTCAATTTACCATATAACCAATAATCTTATTTGCCTATTATTACTGATGACTATACATTATTGAAAACTCGCGAGTTCACAGTACCTCAACTCGCGAGCTGGACTCGACTCGTGACAACTTTAACAATCTGAATAATTAGTCCGGCCTGTAACGTCAAGAATCAAGTCCCACTATTTCATACAATATTCAAGAAATTAGAATCAAGATCTTGATCAAAAAGATGTTGATTTAATCGATTGGTCAATGATAATTAATCCAGGATGCGATTAAAGATACTGATAGTTTCGACAATATGAACAAGAATGTAGCTCCAAATTAGACATTTGTAATGTAGCGCCATATTTGCCCTTGAGTAATAAATATCGCAATTTATCAACTTATTGTACACTGTACAGTAGTTGTCAAATGACACTAAAAAATAAAAGCTCGAGATATCTAGCAAGAGTTTTATAGAGTAAAGTTAATAATTTGGAACTTTTGTAGTGTTATAATTGAGAATAATTTGATGGTATTACACCGTCTAATCCCAAGTTCAATTAACCTTGTCTTTATCTGAAAGAATATATTAAAGCATATGTTACAGTACTGTTCCAGTTACTCACATGACTTACTCACCTCATAACTGATTCTACTAGCTTCTTCTAGTTTCCAGAATATTCCATTTATCTATTTCCAGAATATTATATTATGATAACAAAGCTCCAACTAGACGTCTATATAAGGACCTCTAGTCGTCCACAAATTGTATACTTTATTCTACAGATTATTATTACTATCACTGAATGTATCAAATAGATCAACCGTTCAACGTATCAAATAGACTAACACACACCCATAAAACACATAACAATTCCAGTATCAGCAATGAGCATTCGTTAATTACATTTTATAGAATATAATAAGATAAGTACTTTTTTAACATCGTAGAACGACCGATGTTATAATAAGACCAGTCAATTAAGTATATCAATATAACTGACTAATCACTAGCCACTAATTTCAAGTCCAATTAATGCTAATTAATATACTTCCATGAATAGGAATATAAATCCGGTGTAAATCCGTAATAATATCTTAAAAGTTAAAACTCACAAAAATTTAGCTAAACACCTACAATTTTCGTATAAGTTAGACAGAGCTTGAAATCTTAGAATTTAGCTATTATCCGATCCTTTGGACCAATGAGAGCGGAGTATAATTGGATTTATTGTGTTTATTTTCCTGTATCTATTTATTCACCCGTAAATCTGCCATTTTTTCCACTATATTGTAAAATTTTCAGTTTTACCATATAATTAATTTCACAAATCAACACTTGATCAATTCACACTAAAAGGGAGAAATATGAGTGACGATCCATTATCCTCCTCATCCACACCCACAGCAACAGAAACACCAGCTCCAAGGGGAGCCTCACCACCCCAGATAGATTTCACTAAGCTGAAAGAATCTCCAGACATGAAATCAATGGCATCTAATATGTTTGAACAAGTCGTTTTAAGCAATCCATATTTCGCCGCTGGTGGTGGTTTGATGTTATTAGGTACAGGGCTAGCACTAGCGAGACAAGGTGTTATGAGAGCATCTGGGTTCATGTATCGTCAGTTATTGGTTGATTTAGAAATCCCATCAAAGGATAAATCATATATGTGGTTTCTTGAGTGGATGTCAAAATATAAAAACAGATCATCTAGACATCTTAGTGTCGAGACCAACTTCATTCAACATGATAATGGGTCTGTGAGTACAACTTTTTCACTGGTACCTGGTCCAGGTAATCATTTAATCAGATATAAAGGTGCATTCATGTTAATTAAAAGAGAAAGATCTGGGAAATTATTAGATATGACAAGTGGTACACCATTTGAAACAGTGACATTGACTACTTTATATCGTGATCGTGGCCTTTTTAATGACTTATTAACAGAGGCTAAAACAATGGCATTGAAATCACAAGAGGGTAAAACTGTTATATTTACATCATGGGGTCCAGAATGGAGACCATTTGGACAACCAAAGAAGAAAAGAACAATTGGATCAGTTATATTAGATGGTAATATCAAAGAGGATATTGTTAATGATGTCAAAGATTTCTTAAAGAGCGGGAAATGGTATTTTGATAGAGGGATTCCGTATAGAAGAGGGTATTTACTATACGGTCCCCCAGGTAGTGGTAAAACCAGTTTCATTCAGGCATTAGCAGGTGAATTAGATTATAATATTTGTATTTTGAATTTAAGTGAGGCTAATTTAACAGATGATAGATTGAATCATTTAATGAATCATATTCCTGAAAGATCTTTATTATTATTAGAAGATATTGATGCAGCTTTCAACAAAAGAAAACAAAGTGATGAAAATGGATTCCATTCAGGTGTCACATTTAGTGGGTTATTAAACGCTTTGGATGGTGTTGCGTCATCAGAAGAGACAATTACATTCATGACAACTAATCATCCTGAAAAATTAGATCCTGCTATTTTAAGACCAGGTAGAATCGATTATAGAATGTTAATAGATAATGCATCCAAAATTCAAATTAAAGAAATGTTTTTAAGATTTTATGAAGGTGAAGAACAATTAAGCGAAGAATTTGTTAAAAAGGCAACGGATTTAGGTGTCGAGATAAGTACTGCCCAGTTACAAGGGTTGTTTGTATATAATAAGAATGATCCAATAGGGGCAATTAAGATGGTTGAAACATTAAAGACTCCAAATCATGTCTTTTGAATTGTAAATAGATCATAATAGCATGAATAGTACATATTAATAATAAATAGATGAAATGTATAATGACAGATGAAATATGTAGCGATGTATAGATATCAATCAACCTCTGAATCTTTTCAATAGTTTAATTCTTGCTAGTTTTATATGAGATGGTAGTATTTCACTTGATGCTGCAGTATTAGCGTATTTCTCTGCTTCTATGAGCACTTCTTTCAGGAATAGATTGTAGTTCAATGCGATCTGGATGATATATGTTAGTTAATTGGGTTTTAATGGAAACACATGAATACATACAAGAACATCAGATGAATCGTTTGATACTTTTAGTTTAGTTTTCTTTGAAGTTGAGTTGCGAGCCCATTGCTTCGATATCAGTGGCATCTTGTGTGAATGTGTGGGTGGTGGAGTGTTTGATTTTTAAAGAGTTGTTGATGTTTTGTTTACATTTTAATTTTTGTTTGTTTTGATTTCGGATCTAAATTCTAGAATCTAAATCCTAAATCCATAAAATAGTTTGAAGATCAATCAAAATTATCTTCATATAAAACTAGAAAGAGAGCCATGTACGATATGATTACATGACACACTAACTCTTCAATCAATTACACTCCTTTTCCGCTTATTTACTGAAGAAGAACCGCCAAACTTTCCAGGTTTCAAAAATGTTGACTAAGCTGATGTGTACTGTACTGTACTGTGATTTAATCTATGTATAATCTATAAGCTATCTATAATTTATAATTTTTTTATCACACTCATGGATCATTGATCACCGGCTTGTAGGTCTAAGGTGTGATACAGTATCGTAATAAAAGATTATTTTGTTTACACAAGTATGTCCATTTTCTAGAATCTAATCAGTGTTTTTTTGAGGTTATAATTTTATCGGAGACCACAACTTACAAGTTATAAATTTATTTTATTAATTTCCTGTCATATAAGTATGATTAAACCACAACTTTTGATTGGTTCGGTAAAAGATATCAAGTAACTTTAAACCTTATTATTTAGAGCCAAATTCCAACGGATCTGAGGAATGTGCCTTTCTTTCCTTGAAAATTTGCTCATGATTATTCGTTTTCCATCCATCTAATCGAGCGAGCAAATAAATATGAAATCAAAATAGGTTTGAAATTTGAACTAATTTAAGAAATACCAATCAGATCTTCAAATTTTTATGCAAGTATTGAAAGAATATCATAAATTTTCGAAGTTGAGCTAGTTTTTTTGGCCAATGAATAAAGCTTATTTATAAAAAGAGTCAAATATGAAGTTCTGAAATTAATCTTATAGGGAATTAATCGTATGGTTGATTTTAAGATTTACAGGAATGTAATATAAATACGGAACTGAATCTGTCCATTTTGAGTTAAAATGACAAGACTATTTTCATCAAACTAAATTTTAGTGTATTTTTTAACAATGCCTAAATACTACAAAGGCCTTGATTGTCTTGCAGATTCAGGTTTAGAGATTTATGCCCAATATCGGAAAATTTCACAAGCTACTGTGAAATGGGGAGATCAAGCAATTTATGCCGTGTATTGTATTTATTTTGGAGTTGTTTTATTATTTTTACTTATTCTAAGAAAACTATTTTATATCTCAAGAGATTTTAATTCAAGATATTCCCAAAATTCCCAAAATTCATCATCAATTCTTGATAAATTCATTAATAGATTAACTGCAATTTCAAGATATTTATCATATAAGAGAATACCTGTTTTATTTTCAAGAATCACTGGATTACCACCATCGATTGGAACATTATTTGTTTTCTTTTCAGCTACTTTATTCACTTTATGCTATTCATTCATTCCACATTTTTGGTATAGAGGTTGTTCAGGTTTTGGTACCCCACCTTTAGCCACAAGAACAGGTATGATAGTGATGGGAATGACACCATTTTTAATCATAATGTCAGGTAAGACTAATTTTATCAGTGGTGTAACTGGAATATCATATGAAAAATTAAATGTATTTCATCAAGCTTTAGGATGGGGATCATTATTTTTTTCATTGGTTCACACAATTCCATTCTTTTATCAAGATTATGCTGAAGGTGGAGGTGCTTACATTGCACATCGTTGGAAAATTCGACCTTTATACAGAAATGGGATGCCACCACTGGTGTTCTTATTTCTTATATGCCTTTGTGGTTTAAGACCCATTAGAGTTAGAATGTATGAGATATTTTGGCATAGTCATTGGATAATGGGATTGGCATATTTTGGAACTCTAGCATGGCATATTTATGGTGCTATGGGAATTGAGTATATTTGGGGAAGTTTAGGATTTTGGGGTGCACAAATGATCTATAGAATCATCCTTAAATCTACTTTCAAGCCAAATGCTTATAGTTTTAAACATAAAGAAGCTAAAGTTAAGGCATTATCAAATGGATTATATGAAGTTTTAATTCCAATTGAATCAAAAGTTGAATTTTTCTGGAAACCTGGTCAACATATATTTATTAGATTCATGTATGGAATTCACAGTTTAGATAACCATCCTTTTTCAATTTTAACCATTCCTAAATTATCAGGAGAGTCTGGATTAAAACTAATTGTTAAACCACAAAGAGGATTAACTAAAAAAATTTATGAAGATGTTTTAAATGAGAAGAGTTTAGAGAAAAAATTTAAAGTTTATATAGATGGTGCTTATGGAGGTATGAATCGTGATTGTTTAGCCTTTGATAAATTGATTCTTATATCCTCAGGAACAGGTATTGCTGTCACGTTTCCTTTCATTCAATACGTTGCACAGAATTTAAATGATCTTTCAAATAATGTTAAGTCTATTGATTTTAATTGGATCATTAGAGATGAAGAGTCTTTAGACTGTGTTAAAGATCAATTCATTGAATTGTTTAATTTGATTTTGAATGAAGATCCAGCGGCATTTGAAATGTTCAATTTGAATGTCTTTATAACGAATTCAAATGATGATTTTAAACCTGAATTGATTTCTTCAAGATCACAATCATTGAAAAAATCAAATGATTCTAGTTCTGATTCAAACAGTGATCTAACCGAAGAGAAGTCATTAGTCAACGATTCAAATTACAAAAATTATTTGAATTTATATCATGCTCAGAAACCACAATTGAAAGAATATCTGAAAGATACACCATTACTTTCTAAAAATGCAGTTATCGTTTGTGGTACTGCAAGTCTTCAAGTTGATGTTGGAAATGGTGTCTCTGAATTACAGAAAAATGTTTTCAAAAGCGACCAAGTTGATGAAGTTTATTTACATACTGAAAATTTCGGATGGTGAATGTTAAAGATGGTTTTATTTGATTAATTAGTGATTGTTACTTTTAGAAAATGCGTACCTCAAAATTTGTCTCTCATTTAAATTGAGTGATATCTTAAACAGAATCGAAATTTAATCCCAAGAAAGTGATACATGACATTCTCATTACTCTGTAACATCTTCGAGCAGCGAGCTTCCCCTAATAATGACGCCTCCAAAGTTTACAACTCTGAAGTCTGAACAATAAGGTCTGTAGACTGTCTTCTGTCGTTCGTCTGGAGGCTTATGTAAATTATTTTTCCGTTTTCCGTTTTCCGTATAAATGATCCATAATTAACACTGAACAGGGGCATTGGCCAGAGTAAAGATATCAATTAGTTCATAGACAATCACCTTCTTACTTAAGCCTTCAAGACTTTTCCAATTAGCGGTGATCTTTCCTCATAGTTAAGAGTCATGAGTCAAGACTCAAGACAAGTGACTAGGTGAGACGCTCTCAGGCAATAATTGTTTCATTGATACATAATTATTATCCGAACAGGTGGGGGTGGAATAGCGGAGGTGGAAGTGCCATTTTTACCAACAATTTCCACCATTAAACACCACTGAACTGTGCAATAACTTATAAGTCTAATTAAGCAGAGCGTATTCTCCACATCCAATAAAACCGCAGCCAGTCACAACTTAAAATCCAGGAGAAAATCGTATTAAAATCGAATAAATGTGATGGAAATTAGCGGATTATCGGATTTTTATGCATTTTAATTTCTCCGAGTGGTGGAAAAACTATTTGGAATTTTTGGTGTTGGAAACGTGAAGTAAGCGATAAAAGTCTGGTGAAGTGTGAGTCGTGATGAGTTGATATATCATGTGGATGATGCGGTAGGCTGAGTGGATAGATGAAGGTTTAGTATTTTAATATTGGTAACTTTCCCATACTAATTGATCCGGGCTGCCTCCTTTCTAAAAATTCAACCTCTCCGGATTTTCTTCTTTTCTTCCATTTTCCAGGAAAAAAAATAACAAAAAGACTTCACTTTAATCTTTTATTACAGTAATAAATATTAAATAATCCACACACAAACTCAACACCACAGATAGCGAGAAATGTATCTTTCTCCTACACTTCAGTTCAACTCCCAGACTCCTCAGGAGTACACCAACAGGGCCAGAGATGAAGTCAACAGAAAGTTGAAATTAAATTCAACTAATTTAAGACATGGATCGAGTTCATTGAAATATGTAACGAATGCCTCTGATACTTCATTAAATAAAATCAATTCCAATGATTCGTTGGACTCCCAATCATCGCTGAAGTCAAAGGATACACCAAAGAAGAAGTTTTATAAGTTTAGTAATAAGCTAAAAAGTTTGACTAATAATTTATCATATAATCACAATAATAATAGTCATAATAATACATCATCATCTTCATCATTGTCATCCACTTCATTAAAGCAACAGTTCCATAACCTCACGAAATCAGCATCACCAATCTCAACAACTCCTGAACATGAAGAAATACAAGAAGACGTTGAAATGTCCGATGAGACAGAATCAGTAATAAATCCAATCCATCCTATTCCATCAATAGACTCTTATCAGTCAAACATCACCACAAATTCATATAATTCAACAACATCATATGAATCTCAACCATCATTAAACACAAACGCAAACTCATTATTCTCTAATCAAAATTCATTATCAACTCAATTGACACAGCCAAATCCATTTCATTATAACCCATACACTCAACAACCTCATCAACAACAGCATAAAGAACTCCTCATATCGTTGAATCAGGCACTACCGACGACATACTCGGACATGTACACTCCTGATTTATTACAAGACACAACTACGTTGATTGAAGGACGTCCATCATTTACGAAAAGAGATTTGATTGATTGGAATTTGAATGATATTAGGTCATTGTTGATAATCAGTGAATTAAGACCAGAGTGGAACGGTGTCGTGCCTTTGATCTATTCAGCCTCCACAACACATGAATTCAAATTCACTTTGTTGCCTTTAGATTCTTGTGATGAATTCATTATTGAAACTTTAGTCAATTCAGACATTTATAAAGAATGCAAATTTGATACCAATTTCAAACTCCAGACTGCAAAATACACATTATACACAGCAAGAAAGAGACATGAATTAACACACAATGATACAAATACCAGTCAGACGTTGAGTAAACCAGAATGGAGAAACATCATTGAGAATTATCTTTTAAATCTTGCAGTTGAGGCACAATGTCGGTTTGATTACAAGACTGCAATCCATGAATTAAAGAAACAAAGACGTGATTTTGAATTGAAGTCAACTTCTTTATTAAAGAAAGCCATCTTTAATGATGTCAATAAATTGTCCACTAATGTTGGGGCCATTACTAAAGACGAAAAGGCTGAAATTTGGGCATCGGTGCAAACCAGCGTGTATAGAAGACTGGGACTGGATTGGGCTCCTGATCAGGTATGATTTATCGCTATTTATTATATATATTCGTTACTTAGCAGCTAGTAGTTAGTTAGTAGTTAGTAGTTAGTAGTTAGTAGTCATTGCTGACATAAGCACACTCATAAATAATAAATAATTTTTTCGAAAAACATCAACATTTCTTTAATTGAGATATCAACACTAAATCATTACAATGGCTGAACAAAGAGAGTCTTCAGACGCTGCTGACTTGTTGAACTCCTTGTCTATCAATAAAAAGGAAGAACCAAAAGAAGTCGCTAAAAAGGAAGAAGAACCTGCCAAAGTAGAAGAAATCAAAGAAGAATTAAAAGAAGAACCAAAAGATGAATCAAAAGACGTTAAAGAACCAGAATCTACATTATTATCATCAACTTACGAGGTCAAAGTTAAACTAGCTGATCTACAAGCCGACCCTAACTCTCCGTTATACTCCATTAAATCATTTGAAGAATTAGGACTTTCACCTGAATTATTAAAAGGTTTATATGCCATGAAATATCAAAAACCATCCAAGATTCAAGAAAAAGCATTGCCGTTATTGATATCCTCCCCTCCAAGGAACATGATTGGTCAATCTCAATCAGGGACAGGTAAGACTGCAGCATTTTCATTGACGATGTTGAGTAGAATTGATCCAGAGTTGCATGAAATTCAAGCTGTTTGTTTATCACCAGCAAGAGAATTAGCAAGACAAACTTTGGATGTCATTCAAACTATGGGGAAATACACCAAGATTACCACTAAACTAATCGTTCCTAGATCTTTAGAACGTGATGAATCTGTCAATGCTCAAATTATTGTGGGTACTCCAGGTACTTTATTAGATTTAGTTAGAAGAAAACAAGTCAACTTATCAAAAGTTAAAGTGTTTGTATTAGATGAAGCAGATAATATGTTAGATCAACAAGGGTTAGGTGATCAATGTTTCAGAGTTAAGAGATTCTTACCTAAAACTACTCAATTGGTTATCTTTTCTGCTACTTTCCCTGATGAAGTTAAAGAATACTCAGCAAGGTTCGTCCCTAATGCCAATGAATTATCATTGAAACATGAAGAATTGAATGTTGATGCCATTAAACAATTGTATATGGACTGTGACTCAGAAGCACATAAATTCGAAGTACTAAATGAATTATACGGATTATTAACAATCGGTTCATCAATTATATTCGTTGCTAGAAAAGAAACAGCTAATATCCTATACAAGAAATTGAAAGACGAAGGGCATTTAATTTCAATCTTACATTCAGATCTAGAACCTAATGAAAGAGATAGATTAATTGATGATTTTAGAGAAGGTCGGTCAAAAGTGTTAATCACTACTAATGTCCTTGCCAGAGGGATAGATATTCCTAGTGTTTCCATGGTGGTTAACTACGACATGCCAACAGACAAGAATGGTAAACCTGATCCTTCGACTTATTTGCATAGAATTGGTAGAACTGGTAGATTTGGTAGAGTTGGTGTTGCAGTTTCATTTATTCATGATAAGAAATCATATGAGAACTTGATGTATATTAGAAATTATTTCGGGGATATTGAAATGACAAAGGTACCAACTGATGATTGGGATCAAGTCGAGAAGATCGTGAAGAAAGTGTTGAAATAGAAGCAGTGTTTAGTTATAATATAGTTATAGTGTATATCAGTATTAAACTAACTGTAGAAGATGGAGAAGTTATTTTTCATAAGGAAAAAATCCAGCAGCTCCCTCTTGCTTATCCTCATCAGCTTATTGAAACTTCAAGCTGTTCAATATGCTCCTTCGTTAATATGTTGCTTTCATACTGTTCTCTTTTCATAACATGATTTTGTCACCTATCAATATAATAATCCCAAAACAAAAATTCTATTTAAGGTTATTTCAAATATTGTAGACCCTGCAATTTCTGATTGATGGAGACTCACAACACGGACTCTTATAACTCATATAAGATCTAATATCCTTGATCATGATTCATAGTTAGTTAATGCTTATGTAATTCCCAGATCTTCTCTTCTCTTCTCTAATTCGGTTTTCGGTCTAATTATAATTTCATCAAACAAAAACTTCTCTTTAATCTTTAATAAACAAAACAAAACAAACAAAATCAATTCAGTCCAACATGGCCGACTCAACCAAGATCTTAAACATCATCATCGGTGAGTATCACAGCCTCCACACACGTCCACTCCACCAATTCCTCTCAATCCCACATTCACCTTCTTTCTGGGGTTGTTTTGCTCTCACGGATAGTTAGGGGTGCAATGCCCAACACAATCACTCAATTCTTTGCAGTTCAGACACTGAGATAACTGATGAGAGTGTTTAGCGTGGTGGAGTGTCCTCTACGACAGGACAATATACTAACTGTGTTTCTAGCCGTTATCATTCCTCCATTAGCTGTCTTTTTAATGAGAGGTGCTGGTAGAGATTTACTTATCAATTGTGTCTTATGTAGTAAGTATCAATTAATCTGTTAATGTTGTTTGTGTTTTTGGTATGATATGATATGTTGGCCATTGGAGTTGTGTCTCATTGATCCAGTTAAGTGACTAATAATCATTATGGCCTTTATCGGTGGTCCATCCGGCATTATATCAAAACTAAAAAACATATCATTACACTCAAGCTCAGATTACTAACATCACACTCTAGTCTTCATCTGGTTTCCAGCTATTTTACACGCTGTCTGGCTTGCTTTACAAGATTAAACACATTGTCAATAATAAAACAAACATAAACCATTTCACTACTTTTTATGACTACTATTTAAACATTTTTTGATCATTATTACTATGTGATAGGGTTTCTTCGGTTTGCTTCTTTTATTTTAACCATTTTTCAAGAATGGAGTTTGTACTCTGATTAATCTTTTTTATTGTTATTATTTTTATATCCAATTTTGACTTGATGGTGTATTGTAATCTTTTTATATCCTAATTTTTATACACACACACATTACATCACATTTACAGCTGTATACTACGTTCTTTTAATCATATAAAAACTATATCTTTCATTAACCTTATTTACAAACACATTAAAACACATATATCACCATCGCACTAACATATACCTCTCACAGGCAACTAAGAATGAACTTATAATTGTGGTGCAATGGATTCGATCAATTCACTTTGGATGAAAGTAACACCAGCCTAATTGGAAGTTAGTAAAACAACTCAAACTCATGACCATCAATTTAATTAAATTAATGTGGTACAGTTTTATTATGGGATACGTACGATGAATAAACCAACGTTGAGGACGATTGGAAAGACAGGGGAGTTGACGATTTTAGAGTAGTATGATTCGGATTCAGCAGCCATTTTGATTATTTGTTATTAGTTGATTTTGATTGAATGATTGAATTCTTTTAGTTGTTGAATCTTTTTTTTGTTGTTGGAAAAAAAAAGTGTTAAGGTAATTTTTTTCGCGGAGATTACCTAATTTATTTAGAGAGTAGAGAGTAGAGAGTAAGAGTATAGTGAGCACTGAGGAGAGTGGGGAAGTTTAAAAAACGGGAGACTGCTCTAGCCTCTGGGTGCAGTATTATCATTAAATTTTCGTGATTTTTTTTAATGTTTTTGAGTTAGTTTAGATGAAAGATATTAATAATTTCAACATTTGTTTACTAATGGGTAATATTTGAGTTGGATTACTTGACACTGGATATATCACTACAAGAAATACTTGAATCTATTGTAATTATTTTAAAAGATTTCTACTAAATATATGGGTATAATTTATATTACAAAAATACGTTCAACAACGTCGATATTCCAAAAAAGTTATTCAACAATTTCATCAGAATAATAACGACATTAATGGAACCATCAACATCATCATACCGAATTGATTAACAACACCAACGCCAGAATAGGTGGAAATGACTTCATTAACTCTTGTGGTTGTTTCACTGCTTGATTTTATACTTTCAATTCTAGTGACTGTATTAGTTGAACCAGTGATTGTAGTAATTGAACCAGTGATTGTAGTAGTTGTTTTGATTTCAGTTGTAGGTTTACCGACTTGTGTGATCTTAATTGATGTGTTTGGATTGAATCCACTCTTTGCATTTGTTACCCTTGATAAGACTGAGGTATTCAATTGAGTTTTAGTTCTAATGTTAGTTGAAGTTGGTGATCCTCCTTTACATTTTGGACATGATGTAGATGTAACAGTTCCAATACTTTCAGATCTTTCCTCAATTCTTGAAACTTTCGGTTTGATAGCCTTTGTACTGGAAGTGATTGGACAATAAGTCGTATATGAAGTGACTATATTGTTAACAGTGGTGGTGACAACGGTTAAACCAGTGGTGACTGGAACTTCAGAGCATGAGTTATCTGAACATGAAGTTGATGTGATCACTGTGACTGATGGATCTCTTGTACTTCTTGAGTTTGATGATGATTTGGATGAGATTGTGGAAGAATTATCAGTTGATGAAGTAATTGATTCAGATGTTGAGGAAGAAGATGAAGTAATTGATGATGTTGAAGAAGAAGTTGATTCAATTGTTATTTCACTTGAACTTGAAATTTCATTCAATGAAACGGTATCACTTAATTCATAAACCAAAACTTCTCTTTTCAACAATCTTTCATCGCCAATATCAATTGAAACAGTAACATTAATAGTGAATGAATCTCCACTAACGATACGACCACCAAAATGAGCACTTAACCCATCTTCATCAAACAATTCAGTTGTGAAATTAACAGCTCTTATTAATGTAGAATTAATAGCATATGAAGCACCATTGATTGAATATTTCACATCATTGAATAAAAATCCTGAGTCTCCTGATCCTTCAAACTCAATTGATGACCATGGTCCTAGTTCTCCAGGAACGTTCACATCCCATTGTGGATTACCATTGACGATTGATCCAGTGATGGTTGGTTCTAATGAAGAAGTTGATGAAGGTTCTTCAGATGATGAAGATCCAGATGATGAAGATCTGGATGATGAAGGTTCAGATGAAGTAGATTGATCAGCTGATGAAGTTGAACTTTCTTGACTTGAAGTTTCTTCTTCAATTGGTGGAAGTTCTGGGATATCCATTCCTGAACCCAATTCATAAACATCATTCAATGGATAAAAACTAATATCATCATTCATATAAAATGTACGATAGCTTCCTGTTTCTTTCGTAACCTTAACCGTCATAACATTAAAAACTCTTTCAAGTCCTAATAATGGATCCGCAGTGGTATAAAATCTGAAAACTTCATCGGTTTCAATGGATTCAGTATATATCATATCATAAGCACCATCAGTACATGAAGAAGCACCATCCCAGTCTTGAGCATCTTTGAATTCAGTAGCATTTCTAAACGCATCAAAATTTGAACCAATTGATGTCTTGAATTCATCACATTTGAAATTATACTCTTCTGGAAATTCATCTGATGAAATTTCAACAGATGACCAAGGTCCCAAACTTCCAGGAACATCCAACACCCAAGTTGGTAATTGATTCTCATCAAAGAATGAATATCTATATGGTGCATTTGATGGTTCAGCAATGAAATTCAACGTGTTTCTAAATTTATAACGTGGTGTGTATGAAATAAATTCAATTGATGATGGTCCTGTGATTAAATTTTTGATATCTTCAGTCAATAAAACGTCAATGTAAATATCACCACCGAAATTCTCTTCTCCATCACCGGCACCATTCCAATTCAATGTGAATGTTGATCCATCAACAGTGACATCTGCAGCTTTCTCACCATAGTATGTTCCTATGCTTAATAAAGAGCTTGCATCTGTGAAGAAACCAGGTAGTGTGAATTGACTGACTGTTCCATTAGGGATCCCTTCAGGAGCAAAGAATGATACAGTCGCAGTAAACCAATCGTTTTTATATGATTCAGGAACATAATTGTTTCTATCAACGATATTAATACCATATATGAAATCATCTCCTGTTGGTTTAGGAATATCATTAGTTGGCCAAATTGATGGAATTCCTGTTGGGTTTGAAGTGGCTGAACTGACAGTTGACGTTGGAGTTGAATCATTTGAATCATCAACTTCAAATGGTCCAGAAAGGTATAAATCCCAATCATCTTTATTATTTCTATCACCAAAGATTCTTAAAGCACGACTCAAGACTCTGTATCTACCAGAAACAATATCAGACCCATCTTCATAACAATAAAATCCAATTCTTGCACCATAGTTATCTCTAGAAACAAATTCATATGGCCATGAATATATATTACCAAACATATTAGGTTGAGATCTTAAAGATCCATAAAATCCACCTTCACCCGCAACTAAAGGAAACTGATAATCATCCAAATTGAAATCTTCATCAACAAGATCAAATGATGTGAATTCAGTACCATAAACGTATTTGAAAACGATAAGAGGAGAATCATTGTTTGATGGATTGAATTTCTTAGTCACTGTAGAATCTGATAGGTTGAAGTACCAATCAGTCTCTGAATCATATCCTAAAACTAATGGTTCTTCGTTGAAAGTTGACCATTCTTTAGAATTTGTTTGAACACCCATGTATGGAACACTGATAGAATCCCCATTATCACCAGCAAACACAATTTTACCAGAGAAGATAGGTGCCACATTAGGATCAGAATCTTCCGGAAATTTAATATTGACATTGATTTTACCTGTTGAACCAGCTCCAACTGTTATCGAATCACTTGAGAATGTAACATCTGCAGAAATTTCTGAAGTTGGAGGGAAATAAGTCTCAACTAAAGTTAATGAATCTTTTGAATTAACAGTTAACCCTAAAGTATGCTTAATTTCATAATTAACTGAAACGGAATTATCATTTTGAATAATGATTTCAAAATCTTCAATTCTATTGGCAGTGTCATTTAATTCTAAATATGGTGATGATATAACTTTTGTACCTTGATCCAATAATTTAACAGCATCAATTAAACCGGCACCTTGTTGAATAGATGGAGCAATCTTTGTATTATCAACAGTTGATAAATCACGACCATCACCAGTGTATTTATACTTATAAAGATCAATATCAGAAGCAGTTCCAATCAATGCAGCTCTAACTTCCTTTGGACTTGAATTTGGTTTCTCAGATAGATATAATGCAACTAAACCCGCGACATAAGGACATGAAAATGAAGTACCACTACCTAATGCATAACCTCCATTAGGAGTACAACCAAAGACTTTACCACCTGGAGCAGAGATATCTGGAAAGAAATCATTTTCAAAAGTTGGACCCCATGATGAATATTCACTCATTTTACCAGCATTAACATAACCATTTTCCATTTGAAATAAACCTTTCTCTCCGTCAATAGTTATCTCAACTGTATTTCCTGATTCAATTTCATTGATTAACCATTGTGAAAATTCCCATGTAATTTGACCAATATCAACAAGTGTATCAGTATTACTTATTTTGAAATAACTGAGGGAGTCTTCTTCAGCATTAGGATAAATTAAAGCATTTGACCAACCATATTTTTGTAAAGTGCTGTATAACGTACCAAAGAAACAATCACCTCTTTTAGCTATAACAATCTCATTTTCTCCTGATTCCTGAGTTGAGGTACATCCATCTTCTTCTAAAACAACAACGTTAAAAGTCCCATCTAAAGCGAATGGATCACCATAGTTACCAACATATCCAAATTCCTTTGAATCTCCACCTGAAGAAACTGCAGAAGCCTTATATGAAACCATTTGTGAAGCATCAGTGGAACCGACAGCTATCACATCAATACCAGAAGCACCACTAGATGCCATGTATGGCCCCATCTCACCACTATTACCAGCTGCATACATGATTGTAATTTCTTGTGCAACTTTAGATGAAACACGTGCAATTGGTACTGTGTTATAACCTTGATCTGAACCTAAAGATAATGTGATTAAATCAGGTTTATCTTCATAAGCTTTCAAAATAGCAGCAATGATGATATCATCAGATGTGGTTTCTGCACAACCAAAGACTTTATACATTATAACGTTAGCTTCTGGAGCGACACCTTTGATTTTATCTGAATTACCAATTATTTGAGATGTGACAAAAGTACCATGTCCTGCACAATCTATTGGATCTGTTCCTGGATTATTAGGATTTGAAATAAAATCATAACCACCAATAATAGGATAACCTTCACCAATACCACCACCTAATGCTGGATGGTTATAATCAACACCTGAATCAATAACAGCAACAGTGACTCCATTACCCTTGATTCCTCTTTCATGTAAAGTTTGAACACCTGTCAATCCATGTGGATTCCAAACTGGATCATCAGCTGAATTAATAGTGTCATCAAGTGTAACATATGATGCCTGCCATGCGTTCTTAACACCATCAATTGATTTCAATGCCTCTGTAGTTGTGTCATTAGCATTAACGATTTGAATAGATGCACCTTGGAAAACACTGGAATCGAAATGGTTTTTAACATCTGCATCAAATCCATTATCTGATAAAGTTGATTGAATTGAAATTGTGCTTCTTTTGGATAAACTGTTATCGTCTTCGTATTCAATAATAAAGCGCCCTGGAACTTTACCTGATGTGAATGGTTTCATGTTCTTGACCTCATCAATATCCCAGCCTGAAGCTACTGAAGCCGTAGCTATCAACCAACATAATGATTTGAGTAACATATTTGCTTATAATTTTGAGATAGCTTCAATGAGAGTTTGGCGAGGTTACAGCTCCTTTATAAACATTTTGGGAAGAGGGTCTAATATACCGTATTAAATATTGATTTAGTAAACAAACGCGTTGGAATTTGAATCATGAATGATGTGTATGGTTGTAGTTTTGAGGTGATTTCCAAAAGAAGGCCAATGAAAGAGTAGTTGAACGGTCAATTACGCAGACTAAACACCCTGATGTCCTAAATGGGGTAGCTTCTGTACCTTTATGGACATGACTGATAGATTACTGGCTGGATTTTATTTTTCTAATGTAGAAAAACTTAGATCTCAGATCGAATGGATTATGGGTGTAAAAATTCAATAATATTTTTTTAGTGCAGGGACTAGTAATTATTTTATTTTAGAATATTTATATGGTTCTTTAAAGTTTACTCTCACCGCATAGAAACACTTAAACTATAAGATAGTGTCTATTTCCCACTCCCATACACCATGGTAGAGCCGACTGGCAAATGAAGGGTTTCAGAATTGAGATCAGTCTCTTAATTTAAGCTAACAAATCGTCCAGATTTTCAGAAAAGATGTGCCCGCTGCCATTTTCGAAGGGCAAATGAAAATATCAGAAATCTTGGCAGTCCGAAAAATCTTTCTAACCTTTTCAAGCTTTTCATCGAACTGAACGGGCTTAATTACTGATTTTTGAAAATCGTACTGCCCAGCGGCCAGGCCCCAGTGTCCACTGTCCAGGGACCAGTGCCCAGTGTCAAATCCGAAAAACCGGGGAGTACAGGGTATTCTTTGGGCGGTAGTTGGTTTATCGTTTATCATAAAATTTTCCCAAAAAAATACATAATCAATTAGTTAAGTTTTGAGTAAAATATAGTCGTGCTTAGCTACTCACCAGGGTCCAGTACTGACTTAGACTCTATTTGTAGATAGAAGCCTTAATATAATAGCAAAAACTAGTTAGAATAATAATATTTATTTCTGATTTAATACTTGATTATAACCAAAAATTCGCGAAAAAGACCATTGGACACGCACTGTACAGTGTACACTAGGTAGTAGGTACAATGTGTACTTATGAACGACTATTCGTATACCCATCTGTCACTGTCTAGTCCCAATGATTGAATTAGTCTTCTTGGTAAATGAAACAACTCAAGATAGAGTACAGTAGGTAATTCAGTAATAAGACCTACATATATTAAAATTTTACTGTAGAACAAGAAATGATCGCTGGCCTGTCGAAGACGTAGATTGGAAGTTCTAATAGAGTTTAATTAGTCAGACAGTGTATTGATAAACAGGCTCAGGGACTCTGATTTTAATTATATATTTTAAT
>PPNH02000072.1:0-68243 GCA_003707165.2 Phaffomyces opuntiae
TACCCGTGAGTAGGCAAAATTAATTGTCTGCCTATTGGCCGGTACCCGTGAATAGGCAATTTTGATTTTTGCCTGCTCGGATGTACATGTGAGTAGGCAAATCGGTGAATAGGAAGCGACAAATATCAACTGATGTCGGTGATGAGGATGCGATGAAAAATGGATTATCAATACTTAGACATATAACTGACTTTTGTCAATTTTTTGTATGTTGTGATTTGACAATTCTAAAAAGGGAAGATTGGATACCATCAAGGAGAAAATTGAGAACTTACCTTGAATATGAAGAGCAAGCAAAGATGGTATTTCCATGGTCTGCTTTATCGAGAATTTTTATACCAAAATTAAAACCAGATGGTTTGGTTAAATATAATAAATCTATGAGACTTTCAATTCCAATAGCTACAATTGAACTGAAATCTGAAGTAGCTACTCATCGTGAAAAGCGGACTAATTCTAAGGAACCTTTCGTGTTTTGGATTGAAGATTTTTTAACACGGACAGTAGAACATAAACAAAGCTATAATAAGGAAATTAATACCATTGAAGACATTATTCCGTTTTTCAGAGATAATGAAAGCTTTAAAGACTCTTTGAATCAAACATTAGCGTATTCTATGTTTACTGATGTTTGTAATCTTGCGTTTATGTTTTATTTCAACAGAGGTGGAATCAGATGTTTTACCATTGAATTAGATCATGAGAAAATAAACTGCAGTAAAAGGGAGGCATCAGATACAAATTCCACATCCATTGAAAAATCAATTCCTGTTATCGTTCAGCATTTCAATTTATGTGCTAGTGATGAAAAAATCTCAAAGGTGACTCCTTTTATTAAGTTGATAACTAGAATCAATAAAACACTTGAACTAGTCAATAACACTAATTTTGATCATGAACCATCATTCATGAAGGAAAATGTATCCATTCAACAAGAATTAAGAAAAAGATGGGAACAATCACAGCCGACACAATCCTCAATCCCATCATCTGTAAGTCCAATTAGTGATGACATGGACACACATTTTGATAAACACTTACAAATATATTTTCCAATTATGAGAACACATCATGATTATTATGAGTTTGACTACATAAAAACCACAATGGGTAATTATAATATCACATTTCCAAAATATGACCACGAATTTGGTTCCGAATATTTCAAATATTTTAAAGGCGTTGTTATATTCATTAATTTACAAACCCTTATTAACTCTGTTTTCAATAAAGAAGCGAAAGATGACTTTGTGAAACATTTAAATAAAACCAATGGATCTTTAAATGAATCAACAAAAGTATCATTGAAATTCTATAATCTTAATCTAAATTTACAAATGGCCACAATTGGAGCTCTTCCTTCTGAACATGATATAGATGAATTAAAATCAGATTATAAAAAATACAGTCTTTCTAAATTCCAAGATCAGATTAAAATCATGAATATATTAAACGAACATCCACAGATCAAGACTCCTAAATTAATATCACACGGTTATAAAATGTCAATTGATATAAGAAAACCTGAAAATTATTATGATCCAATGGGATATTACTTCATCACTGAATACATTGAACAGTCTATACCATGGGAAGATGCACTACCATTAGATGAAGCTATGATTTTGAAAGCACAAGATCAAATCACAGAGATGATTTTAATAGCCAGGATAAGACATGGGGATTTGAATATAGATGATCTAATATTGACATCCAATGGAATCTATTTCATTGATTTTGGACAAACTCAAATAATTGATGATTATGATGTCGATATTGAGAGTGTTATTCAACAAGATAGGAATAGGATACGTGAGATATTGGAGACTCCATTTGATAAACAATATTATTTCTAGGTGAATAATCAACTAACTCTTTATAATTTTAATAATTTATCGTAGAAGTTATAAATGAAAATTAATCTACAATGTGGCTATATCAGTGTATCAAATATAAATTTTATCATTATGTATTATCTTTGTTGTTATTTCATTAAATTGGCATTGCATTTTGTGTCTTTCTAATACCTTTACTTCCTGTAACTTTACTCTGTGTTGATTTTTGTGTTGACCTTTGAGTTGATCTTTGTGAATTGCCATATGTTTTTCTCTTATAAACTCTACCTGCACCAGATTTTGATTTTCTATTATTATATGAAGATGACGAAGTTGTCTTTTTTTGTGATTTTGATTGTGATAATTCTTGTGATGCCCTAATCTGTGCAATTATTGCTTGTCCTCCATTTCTTTCTTCATTAGTGAAATATTTTGAAGTTGTTGCACTTGCTGAATTCTTAGAATTAACTTGATCATTTTTCAATTTTGTTAATAACTCTCTGAAAAATTTGAAATAGTTTTTTTGTGGAATTGTTAAATCTTTAATTAAATGAAATTCAGATTCAGTTGTTGGTAATTTTAAGGCTAAATCTCTTAATGAAACATCATTCATCACTGAGGAACTGTTTTTAACTCCTAAATTCGCCATCACTTGATTTCTTTTATCCGTTAATGCTCTAAATGATTTAGCAAAATTTATTCTTTCATCTTCACTATTAAATTTCATTTCATTTAATTGGATTGGTTTTGGTGCATATGATTTCTTATTTGAGTTATTATTAAATTGTTGATATTGTAATTGCTGTTCACTAAAAGAATCTCCAAGATTTGATGAAGTCTTTTCATAATGAACTTTTGCACTAACGATCTTTGGAGTTGATGATAATCTAAATTCGTTTAATTCATCCAGATTTAAAGCTCTTGTATTAGATCTTGATTTATTAACAGTTGTTGTTGCAGGTGTAGTATTTGATCTAACTGGTGCAGCTTTATTTGTTGATCTTGTATTTGTTGAAAAACTCATAACAATTTTCTTTTTACCATTTAATAAATTATTTGAATTTCTACCTAATCTAACATAACTTGTTGTAAAACCAGCACCATTTAAAACTGAATATTCTTCCAAGATCTTCTCTGTCACTAAATGGAATGCAATTCTTTCAATATCTCTTTTATCTAAACTTTTACCAGATCCGTGAAATTCATTTTGATCATGACCAGATGATATCATTTTACTATAACGTAAACCTTTAAAAACATCTTGACAATGGATTAAAGTAACTTTGTCATCTTGAATTGACTTAACCAAAGTTGCCAATTTGATGGCATAATCAGTGACATCTTTTTCAATTAGTTCTGATGTTATACCTTTCCGACAATTATCACAATTTTTTTGACATTTTTCTTTATCAAATTCTTCATTAAAATATTGTAAAACTTGTTTACGACGACAATCTGTATTATTTTCACAATATTGCATAACTTGAATCAATTTATTTAAATGTTTTTCTTTACCTGCTTTATCTAAATCTTTATCTTTTGAAATCATTGCTTGTAAATTTTTTGCATCTCTAAAAGTATAATACATTATACAATGTGAATATTTACCATCTCTACCAGCTCTACCAGTTTCTTGATAATAACCTTCTAAAGTTCTTGGTAGTGTTAAATGAATAACGAATCTGACATCAGGTTTATCAATACCCATACCAAATGCAATAGTAGCACAAATGACTTTAATTTCACCACTTTGCCATTTTTTTTGAACTGATAATCTATCTTCAGGTGTCATACCAGCATGATAAAATGCAGTTCTTATACCTTGATTAATTAATTTTTCAGAGGTTTGTTCACATAAATTCTTGGAATGACAATAAATAATACCTGTTTGATTTTTAAATTTACCTCTAATTGATTCTTCTAAATGTTTAAAATGATTTTTATCCTTTGGTAAAATTTCATAAAATAAATTAGTTCTATTAAAACTTTGTTTCAATTCTAATGGATCAGATAATTTTAAACTATGAACGATATCCATTCTAACATGATCATTTGCAGTCGCAGTTAATGCCATAATTGGTATGGATGGATAAGTTTTCTTGAAAAAACTTAATGAAGTATAATCTGGTCTAAAATCATGACCCCATGAACTAACACAATGAGCTTCATCAATGACAATTCTTGATAAATTGCCTTCTCTATATAGTTTATTAATTGCATTTTGAGCCTGAGTGGAAGCTCCAATCATTTCAGGTGATAAATATAATAATTTTAATTGTCCAGTAATAAATAAATGAAATGTATTTTTCTTTTCATCTAATGGAGATTTGGAACTAATCATACCAGCAGGTATATCTTTTTCCCATAAATGTTCAACTTGATCTTGCATTAATGAAATTAAAGGAGAAACAACGATAGTTGTACCTTGAGTCTTACCAGAGTTAATAATTGCAGGTAATTGATAGCATAAAGATTTACCACCTCCAGTTGGCATTAAAACAAAGACATCTCTACCTGATAATGAAGCATTGATTGCTTCTAATTGATTTGGTCTAAAATTACTTAATTTGAAAACTTCTCTTAATTTACCCCAAACTTCAGAGGTCCATGGATATTTTTCACCTTTTGGTAATGGTAATTGACCTAAAATATCATCTAAATCATCATCTTGTGGTTGAAGAGCTGGTGAACTTGGTAAGATTTCTAAATTATTATCTATTGGGTTTGTATTATTATTATAATCCTTTGTTAATGGTAATTCATCAAATTCAAAATCACTATCATCTAAATCAATGATCTCAACTGCTTGTGTATCAACTTCTCTTTCTTCATCGAATTTCTCATCAATGTTTTCAATAACATCATCATCAAAATCACCAATATCTTCAGATCTAATACTTGCTCTATAAGTTTCATTTTGAATTTCATCAGGTTCACTTGATAGTTCTTCATTATTTTCAATGACATGATCATCGATAACCTCTTCAGGTTCATCATCATCATCATCTGATGAATTTCTTAAATCATCAACTTCTGTTCTTGATACTCTTATATTAGGGATCATATCATCTTCATTAATAGCTTCAGAGGCACTATGATAATATTCTTGATCTGATTCTGTGAAATTTCCATGATCAACTATAAATCCATCAAGATCAGTATCATCATCTATTTCAGGTTCACTTGTGACAAGTCCATCCATTGTATGAATACCGATATCTTCTTCGACAACATCTTCTTCAGCGACATCTTCATCAATTATATCTTCAGGAATATCTGAATCTGAATCAATAGTGTTTGTTTCAATCCGGTGAGCAACGTTATTAACGACTGATTTGATGATTCTTGAATTTGTAATTGGTGGTTGTGGTTCTATTATATGTTGAGATATTTCTTGAATTTCATTGTTTTGTGATTTAAACGTCCCTGCAACTTGAATATTACTTGATTGAGGTAATGTTGTGTTTTTAACAGTATTATTATATATGATTGTATCTTGTCTAGTAATCAATGTAGGAACTGGATCAGATGGTAGTTGTTTTTCCAAATTTGTCAATTGATCTTTCAAAGATTCTTGTTTCAATTCAAGTTGTGATAATTGTTTATTTAAATCAGATCTTTTAATTCTTTTATCATTTTCTGATAATTCTAAAGATTCTTCAATTGAAACCCTCTTAACTAATAGATTAATTCTTTTTTCACATGCTTCAATGTATGATTTTTGTAATCTTAGTAACCTTTCTTGAATGTTATTTTTGGGTATCATGACATCTGAATTTATTGAAGTATTTGATGTGTTTAATATGGTACTCCTTGTTAAATTATTGATTGGTCTATCCATAACATCATCATTTTTAGTATTATTTTTATTGAAATCATAATTATCTAAAGCAGTTAGATCAGATTCATTGAGATCGTTGAGTTCATTATCATTATTTTTGATTGGAGTTTGTACTATCACCTTTTGTTTCTTTGTAGAAGTTGATGGATTATTCTGAATGATCGGTCTCTTTGTGGTGTTAGTTGGTGTTGAATCAGGATAATCATCAAACGTAAGATCAATAACAGCAGGTTCATTTCTATTATTAGCAGGAGTAACAACATTATTATTCTTAATATTATTGGGTATTAATGGTTGTTGGAATGTAGGTTGTGGAGAAGATCTGTTATTCGTTGAAGATGGAGTTGACGTTGAATTTTCCCTTCTTGCTATTCTTAACCCAGGAGTCCTGCTCCCTCTTTCAATAGAGTCTAATAAACCAGACATATCGTTTGAATTTCTATTAATGACATTAACGTGACTTGTACTCTTGTTAGAAAGCCGGTTTAAATTGGTGATATCGCATAGTTTTCCAGGCTTAGCGACATTTGCCTTCGTCTTGTTCAACCACGTCATCTGAGACTTCAAATTGTTCCTTGGAGCCATGATGAAGCGAAGGAATTTTGCCACTTTTCAATGAAATTTGATTGTTTTTTTTTAGTTTTGTTTTGATTTTTTTTTTGTTTATTTTTCATAAATCCGAAACTCCGCAGATCAACAAAAGAATTTCGAGTTTTTTTTTTGGCGACGCGAAATTTTTAATCTTTTTAATAAAGAAAACTGTATAAAAAAAACATCACTAAAAATGACAGAAAGAAGCATTGAGAACCTTCCATGGTAAGTTGAGACCACCTCTATTGGATTCCTCGCCATCGATTTGATATACTAACTCTCCTTCCCCAGGGTTGAAAAATACCGTCCAGACTCACTAGATGACGTTTATGGTCAACAAGACGTTGTTGATACAGTCCGTAAATTCGTCCATGATGGAAGATTGCCACATTTATTGTTCTATGGGCCACCAGGGACAGGTAAAACATCCACCATCATTGCATTGGCTAAAGAGATCTATGGTAAGAATTACAGAAATATGGTGTTGGAATTAAACGCGTCTGATGATCGTGGGATTGATGTAGTAAGGAATCAAATTAAGAATTTTGCTTCAACTATGCAAATTTTCAGTAAGGGGTTCAAATTGATTATTTTAGATGAAGCTGATGCAATGACTAATGTTGCACAGAATGCATTAAGAAGAATCATTGAGAAATATACTAAAAATACAAGATTTTGTATCTTAGCCAATTATGCTCATAAATTGAATCCTGCATTATTATCACGTTGCACAAGATTTAGATTCCAACCTTTAAAACAATCAGCCATTGAAAGTAACATTGAAAAAGTCATCATTAAAGAAACTTTAAACATCACAGAAGATGCTAAAAAGGCATTATTGAAATTAAGCAATGGTGATATGAGAAAGGCATTGAATGTGCTACAAGCATGTAAGGCAGCAACTGATGATGAAATCACAATAGATATGATTTATGAAAGTATTGGAGCACCACATCCAAAGGATATTGAAACGATATTGGACTCAATTTTGAAAGATGATTGGAGTACAGTCACTTTAACGTTGAATAAGATTAAACAAACGAAAGGTTTAGCATTGGTTGATATATTGCATGGATTCGTTGAGATATTGGACAATTATGAGTTGAAAGTCGAGACAAGAAGTGCAATTTTAAGAGGATTTGGGGAAATCGAGTATGCCATTTCCAAAGGAGGAAACGAAAAGATCCAATCAAGTGCCAGTATTGGAGTCATCAAGACCGCAATGGAACTGGAGGGTTAAAATACACTGATATTCTATATAATTAAAGTGACTCGTGGTACAAATCCATCAATCCAATAAAATGAATTAATTCTCGGTTGTAAAAAAATCATTAAATTTAAATCCTTTTGTTTCCCTTATAAATCTCTCAATAGTATCAACTAAATGGCCTCAATTAAATACATCACGGGTGATTTATTCACAGCTTCAACACACTCGATCCTCGCACATTCCTGTAACGCCCACGGAATTTGGGGTGGTGGAATTGCCTATGAATTCGCTTTAAAATACCCAAAAGCTGAACAATTATACGAAGAACACTGTGCTAAATTTAAATCTTATGACTTATTAGGAACTTCACTCTTGCTCAAATCAGATGATTTCAGTGACTCTACAGGATTCTATATCGCTTGTTTGTTCACCAGTACAGGAGGTGGGAATTCACCAGATGCTCCAGATGCCATTTTATTAAACACGAGGGCAGCTATACAGGATCTATACAAACAATTAATCGAATTAAACGATGACGATTTAAATAAATTGAAGACTCCTGCTGGTCATTGGGTCATCAATTTACCAAAGATCAATGCTGGGATTTTCAGAGTTCCTTGGGATCATACCAAAAATGTCTTACAAGGTATCGAAGGACTAGATTTTAACGTTTATGTCATATAATCGTATATTTATTTATTTGATGTGTGTTTGTAGAATTGCATCAGATGCAATGAAACTGAATCCTTTGAATAACAAATCATCGAATGGTCTTTCATAACTGGGTTTAGAATTTCTTTCAGATTTCAATATCTCTTCAATGTATTTATGATCGAAATTAACTGCTTTTTCTAAAGAATCAATCTTTGGAATAATTGGAGGTATTGATTCATTAATGTTATCCCAATCTATATCTCTGAAAAAATCATGTTCTTTAAACAATTCATATTCTTTATCAACATTAAATCTTTTATATTGATTTCTATTCAATAATTTCTTCATCAAGTCCTTTGCTGGGTATGATAAAGAACTGGGTAAGTGTAATTTCCCATGTAAGATACTATGGAAGATACAATTCTTATTAGGACCATCAAATGGTGCATAACCAACCAACATATCAAACATCATAATACCAAAAGACCACCAATCTGCTTGATAAGAGTATAAATTTCCTAATAATACTTCAGGTGCAGTGAATTGTGGAGTCCCCACGACAGAATGACAATGTTCATCCATTGAACTTAATCCAAAATCAGTTAATACAACATGACCTTTTGAATTCAACATCACATTTTCAGGTTTTAAATCTCTGTAGACGATACCGACAGTATGTAAATGTGTTAAAGCTAATGAAACTTCAGCTAAATAAAAAGAAGCTTCAAAATCAGTAAATCTTTTTCTTGAAATTAAATGATAAAACATTTCACCACCTGAAATGAATTCTAAAATGAAATTAATATCATCATTATCATGAAACGTATAGAATAATTTAACAATATTAGGATGTGAAATTTTCGATAATATATCACGTTCATTTCTTTGTGTCTTTATCAAATTCTTATTCATTGAGATTTTAGCCTTTTTGATAGTTTTCTTAGCAAATAGTTTATTGGTATGAACATCTCTGACTAGTTGAACTCTACCATATGATCCAATCCCCAAGACTTTCAAATCTTCGAAATCATCAATAGTTCTAATGATTGAAGTTGCATCATTTTCATTTGATGAATAATTTGAAGATAAATCAACTTCCTTTGAGTCTTGAGCTTTATTCAATGAGATTTTAGTTCTAATTGAAGGCTTTCTTCTCATTGATCCAGTGATGGTTGGTTCTTGAAGAGTTGCGGTCGTGTGGAAAGAGGTGATGGTTTCTTCTTCATTGATGGTAAGCATATCTAAAGCTTTAGAAAGATTGACTAAACTTAACATTTTGCTTTTTGATTTGATTAATAGAGTGGAGGGAAGAGGATTGAAAATGAAAACATTTTGAGAGGATTTGCACTCTTTAAATAGTCTAGCTGGAACAGAAAACAGAAATTATTTAAACAGATTAAACAATGGATTTAAACTAATATTTATCTTTAATCTTTAATCTTTATTTGATTATGTAAGCGGTCGGAAGTCGGTGGTCGGAATTCAGTTAATAAATTGATCTAGACTTCTAGAATTATCAGAGTGCAGACTTCAAACTTCAAAGTCTAAAATTGACATGAATGAATTGATCGCATGATTAGCATTGATTGAAATTAAACGTTACTTACTTGTAACTTGTAAGCCATACATTTTATAACTTAACATTCGAATAAATATCAATACGCGGTCTTCAGTTGATTGAGCTTTCCAAAATTCAAATCCCTTGAATTCCCAGATCTAAAAATCAAATCCCATCAAGTAATCACCGTAAAAGTTAAAAGTTGAAATTTTACCAATTAATTTAACGGAATAGTTTAACGCTTCCAGAAATTCTCAATTCACATTTCAAAAACGTTGATCAATTATCAAACACCATCGAATCCCATCACGATTCGCAATTGGTGCTAAAATTTGAAATCTAGACGCCAGCGGCCAAACTAATCTTTCTCGATTTTACATAATACAGAATCCCGCATCCCGCATCCCGCAACTCTTGGATGCTATTCTGCCAATGGCCGGTGATTAAATTTTCAAGCCCATCAACTTCAACTTCCAGTTCCAACTTCCAGTGGAATTAGCTGATTAAAAATCATGATCTCTAATTTCTGTGTAAATGGTATGGATAATAAAACTTTCATATCATCATTTTTCTTCAACAGCACTTCTGAATATTCTAGACATCAAAAATAGTAATAGATCTATTAATAAAATCCTGCAATTCGAGACCCTTTTATTTTTCTTTTTTGAAATTCTGTGTGCAGCAGGTCAAAAAAAAAAATTAAAACTTCTATAACTGAACCAAAAAATTCAAGGATACACTTACAATATTTATATTTCCACATTATTGAATTCACAAGCACAACACAACACAAACTCACTTTCTAAATGAGCCCCACGATGGATTTTATCGCATCTTTCGTCAACTCTGACAACAATACGATCAATAATTATTTCATGAATTCAATATTTGAACTGATGAATCTTCAAAATTACATCAATATTCCCAACAACAACACCATTTTGGACACGATAGTGGATAATGTCTCGCACTCGCTGGTCGAGAGAGATTTCAGCGTTCATATGGAAGTATCAGAGACATTAGATTATTATTACAGAAATTTCAAGATTCATATATTGAGGATATTTTCAATAACATCATGTTCAGTATCATTATTATCAGGTTTATTATTCTTTTATTTATTTTTTGCAATGCATCCGTCAAGATTGAAATTCAGACATGTTTTAATCTTCATCTTAATAACTTATGATGTCTTAAAGGCAATTGCCATGATAGTATATCCTATACTTTCAATAATTAATCCCCATATTAATCCTGATAGAAAATTAGTGAATTTTTTAGGTTGGTTCACTGCTATGTCAATTGAAGGTGGTGATTTAGCAATCTTAGCATTTGCAATCCATACTGCATTAACCATTTTCAATCCAAAGAGACCTGGTGGATTATATCATTGGAGGCATTTATATTATATTTCCACGGTTGTTATACCTTGTACATTGGCAAGTTTGGCATTCATTAATGAAATGGCGTATGTTGAATTGGATATATGGTGTTATTTACCCGAGAGGCCAATATGGATGAGATTTGCATTAAGTTTTGGACCAAGGTATGTTATTATGGTTATTATATTTATAATTTATTTCACTATTTATTTCTACGTTCAAAGTCAATTAAGAAAAATGGATAAACAAAGAAAGAAGATTGATGGTTCAATCAAGCATAAATGGTGGTCAATGCGTAGATTTATTGATAATTCTGTGTTGAATAATAATAGAATATGTCCTTTTCAAAGCAAAAACAATGAAGAAGAAGATGATGAAAAGGATTACGGAATAATAAAACCAAAGACATTAACAACAACTCAAAATTTAACAAATCAACAAATAATTGATAATATGGACATTACACTTCAATTAAAACAAGATAATTCACAAAGATTAAAATCAAGATATTCTTCAATTTCAAGACAGATTAAAAGTATTTTTCTGTATCCATTCTCATATTTCATAATCTGGATAATACCATGTGTTGGTAATGGTTTAAGAGTTCAATATAAAAATAATTTTGCAATTTCAGTGATTTTAGCATGGGTTAATCCAGCTAATGGATTTGTCGATTTCACTGTGTTTATGATCAGGGAAAGACCATGGAAGTACACTTATGAAAACATCATGAGGAATGATCTAGGTGATGTTGAAGTGGTCCCTACATGGAGGTATTTTTTAAGAAATTTACCATTTTATGGGCTACCTATTAAATTAATTGATAAATATGAAAGGGTTCATGAGATTAAAGAGGATAAAAAACCTAAATTTAATTTAAACATCGATGATGATGAGTTTGAAAACGTTCATTTACCAATTATGAATAATACACCAGAATTAGAATTCCCATCAAAATTAATATTGAAAGATCATTCAAATACTGAGATATACAGTTATAATTCAAAATTACCATCTTTCAGTGATGAAGCTACATATTCTAAAGCTCAGAGAATAGATTCAACTAATGAAGAAATAGATGATAGTCTTACAGATGATGGAATGGATTTCCTTGATTTTTTAAGAAGAGGACCACCAGGTTCTGTGTGATTGCAAAATAATAATAATAATAATAATAATAAATAATAGAGGTTTGATACCTTGAACTTTGACAGTTCGTTCAGAAGAATAAATAAACATTAATATATAACTAAATTGTAGAATCATGAAAGTTTTATTCTATGTAACATTAATATTCTTAATTAATTCATGATAATCATTAAACATTTCCCTTAATTGTCCCATCGTCATTTCTTCAAATTTCAAATCTTTGAATTTATTAACATCAATGGAATTACTAATATTTCCAAAATTAAAACCACCAATATTCCCATTATTATTACTATTAATTCCTTTCAATTTATTAATAAAAGAAGACGCAGAATTAGATCTATTCCTATTTCCATTATTCACACTCAAATGGCTATCTGGAGAATTAACACCACTACCACTTCCATTTTTAGACCATTTCATTACATCACCCATTATGTTTTTCAAAGGATTATAATTATTATTGTATTCATTTGTTGTCTCTATTACATTATTCAATTTCAATGCTTTCAAACTTGAATCAAATGCATTTGACATGAAATTGAACGGTGATGATGATGATGAAGATTGATTCTCGTTGATGGTACTATTAATGGGTATATTAAATCGTTCGTAATCTTTTATCGAATTTGATAATTCATTGAGTGTTAATTGATCGTTATATGGGATATTTGATTCGAATTCATGTAAGTTTAATGATTGGATGAATGAAAGGGATGCCTCAATATTAGTTAAACAATACAATTCTTCACTTTTTAACAATTTAACATTTCTGAAATTTTTAAGAAACATTAAATTTAAATAAATTTCATTATTGTCATTATTGATAAGGATTAAATAGATTAATAAAGGGAGGAAATAATCACCGTTTTGATTAGATGAAGGATTGATGTTGATTAAATCATGATGAATATCTTTAAATATTTTCAATTTTTGTAATGATGAATTTCTGGTTTTCAAATCATTTAAACGATTTGAAATTTTGATGAAGATAGGAAGTGTTAAATCAATTAACCCATCACTTATATCCAATTCTAATAATTTATAATAATCTAACTCGGGGATTCTGTTAATTATTTGGATTTTTTTCATTAAATATTGATTAATTCTATTATTTAATTCATTTTTATGGATTAATTTCTTCGATATCTGATTCGTTATTTTATATTCACTCAATTCCATGAATTCATTCAATAATTCTCGTTGTTCTTTCTCATATAACATCAATCCATTGATATATTCAACACAGGCGTCTTCGAAATCAATATAAAATTGTTTAAATAAGTCAATTAGATCATTGTATGATAATGGTTTTGAATATTTTGGTTTTGTTAAATCTTTGAGGAATTCAACGACGTGTGTTTGGAGTTGCAATGGGAGTTGTTGTTGGTTTAATGATGTGATTTCATCTTCTGTTTCCTCTATTGATGACAGTGGATCCATGATTTTGTTGTGTTTATATTTTTCGATTATTTATAGAATCAACTAGAAAAAAAGTAAAAGGTTATGAATGAAAAATATAAATATTAGACTAAATCCATTAAAAACCCACCGATTTGTACAGTATATCACAACATCATGAGAAAGAGATCCTACTCGCCCACAATCGACGATCTTCGACAATTCAACATCAAAAAGCTGAAAATTCTACAAGATTTGACTAATTTGTCCCTTGGAGACAACAACAGTGATGAGATAATAGAGACAGATAACATTACTGATACCACCAATAACCCACACGTGGAAGTGATTGACAACATCGAGGAATACTTACTCCACGACCAATCAGACTCAGAGATACTCGAGGCTTCAAGTGAGCCAATCACTGACTTGAAATTAAAGATTCCTGAATTCGTGAGCATTGATCCCGATTTAATGAAGTTCATCAGTGCGAAGAGTGATAAGAATGGAGCGTTTAATGAAGAGTTGCTGAAATGGTATTATTATGAGAAGAATCGGTACTTTCTGGTGAAATACACGCAGTTCCATCAGTTGGTTTTTTCAATATGGGAACGATGGTTCTTTGATTTGAAGTTGCGAGAGTTTGATGATGAGATGAAAGATGTGAGTGATGATTATCAGTACGAGAATGAGGCTGGAGAGTGGCGTCATGATGAGATTGTGCTGGATGGTGATGATGACTACACTGACGCCAATGGACTCACCCGGAACACGTATGGCACGTACTACACGAATCCGTCCAGTGATGATCACATAGTTAATAGTAGAATAGACGAAATAGAAGACACGGAAATGATTGACGAATAAACGACTAGATAAGTAAATAATAAACGAGCGGTAGATGACTAAGCGGGACTTACTGTGGAGAACATCCAGTGATGTAAATTTTACTATAAAAGCAGCACAAATGTCCGTTTTCACTCCCTGAATATTTTAATATTACTTAAAAATTTGTTATCATTTAGTCTTTCTATGAATAGTTTTATGCCGTTTTTTTTCGCTTCTGTGATTATTAAGATCTCCAAGACTCTGATCGTCATTAGTATACATTACTTATAATCTGGACGGGTCCCATTGGCTACGCTTCATCAACTTTAGCAACATTGTGGTTATGTATAATTTATCAATGATTTATCAATGATCCATACAATAACTCACATATCCGTGCTTGGAAGATATTTGCCATTCGTTAAAATCATCGTTAGAATCATCTATCGTTTCATTCATACAATAATATATTTGACCATCACCCAATCGTAGTACAATCATCGTAAATATCTTACCAATCTATATATGTATTTCGCCACAAACTTCATCGTCATCAGGAACTCGAAAGATCTTTTCTCGTACCAATGTCAATCAACAACGACGTTAAATATTTAAAAGCTAGCGGCTAATTCAATTTTTAATATAAAAGGAGATCAAATTCCCCTAAACTTTTAACACTTTTTACACACTTTAATAACAGAATGAGATTTGCTCTGGACCTGTTATAAGATTGATAATAAGTTTCATTGGGTTCATACTAAAATTGATAAATTGTTGTGTATTTTTATTATTTCAGAAAGTTCATTTATCGTATCATGATTTTAAATGTTTTCTACTCATTGATTAATACAATCATTGATACATCCATGATTGAAAAATAATATAAACTTCTTAACTTAATTGTTAGAATCAATTATACTTTCACCATTCAAACATGTTAATAAAAGTTCATCTATATTTAAACTACTCGTAGAACCGTAGTGTAAATATGAGGGCGCTTGAATTTATATAACATCATTCATTGATAAATGTGAAGAATTTTTACCATCTTCTACATTCTATACGATTGTATAATGTAAGCATACGATTAATCTATAAATTAATGCAATATATATCAAACATCGAAAATAGAATTATTAGTAATATAGACAAATAAGGCAGAGAACTATGTACAAAATAATATTGTCAAGTGATCAAATTTCAATTAAATTTTAATCATCTTTGAGGCTTCCGATTGTATTAAATAAAAGTGGGGATCAAATAATAATTGATCATCCAATAATAATCAATTAACCAACAATTAAATAATGGCGGCTAATTTCAAATTTTAATATAAAAAGGAGAAAATCCATCTTTCAAAACTACAACAATTTTTTTATTCTTTTTAATAAAGAATGATCATTGATATCTGGAATAATTGTATGATTTAAGCTTTTTCGTTGTGTTTTATTTAATATCAAAATAGAACGTTGACCATTTCAAGCATGTCATAGGTGCGTGTGAAGTCTTCTTCCGCCTTTTACTTGGTTGTCGTTTAAGATTGTATCATGATTTAATAATTTGGTTATTTAGTTAATCATTACAATCATAACAACCATCATGACTGAAATATATTTGAAATTCGTTAACTTCATCGTTAGAATCATTTATAGTTTCATCATTCAAAACATAATACAAGTATATATATTTGACCATTACTAAATTAATCGTAGTACAATCATTCATACCTCAGCGCTTAACTCTACGATTATTCAACAGTTTTACCAATTCCTATTTATACCACTACACAGTTTACTGTCATCGAAAGGCTAATAGTACAATCATCAATGACATGATATGCTTATATTTTTCACTAAACAGAATAACCAGTTGTTGAATCAAAATTTTAAATATCAACAATCACGATATAAATACTTCAAATCAAACTTCACTGATAAGTGGCAGATTACTAGCAGGCGTAGCTATGAATTATCATGACAGTGGAACGAACTTTTCCAGTAATACCAAAAGAGGGCTCCGATCAACCAAACACATTGAAGCATTCAATATTTTTTTGTTGGCGGCTAATCCAAATTTCAGTATAAAAGGAGCTGATTTTTCCCCAAATGTTTAATTCATACTCTAATCAATAGGTTAACACGTATCTGGGAAATTGTTTGTGAATGGGAAAATTAAATACATTCCAAAGAGATACCAATCCATAAATCAGTGATAATTATATATTCCACATTTTTCTAATATTTGAATAAAGTATAACTAGGTTTTTGATTCAATTAATTACTCTAGCTTGTCGGATCTTGCTTGTTATTCAAATTATTTAATTAATTATCAATGCAATAATTCACAACACACCTCATGATTGAAAGATATTTAGTATTTGTCAACTTATAAATTGTTATAATCTTATATCATTTCTTTCTTTTGAACATAATACAAGTTTCATATATTTGATCATGACTGTAGTATAATGCATCACACTTCAGCGCTTAGCTCTACACACACACAACACAACAAAGGGATACGTCCTGGAATCATAATAATACAATATGATATTAAACATTAAAAATTAGTAAGAAGCAGTAAATAATAACTAGCAATAAGCCAAAGAGCGAAACACCAATAAGAACAACAAAAATAATAACAAGCAACAACATTAGTCCATATAAAATAAATATCAATCCTAAGAAATAGAAGACACGGAAATGATTGACGAATAAACGACTGAATAAGTAAATAATAAACTAGTCGTAGATGACTAAGCGGGACTTACTGTGGAGAACATCGAGTGATGTATTTTACTTAAAAAGCAGCCCAAATCCCCTTTTTGTCATATTAATTTAATTCACTTCTTTTTTTTTTAATAAAAACCCCAAAAACCTTAAAAATTATCTCAATCCGGAGAATTGGCAACTCAAGTATGTTTTAGCTTGAAGATAAGCTTGAAGTCTTGAAGATAAAAAGAGAAAGAAAATTATGATAATTCCTTTCTTTTTTCACAACTGACAATATGTTTATAAAGACTCTTATTCCTTTTTTCTTTACTTCTGATATTGAAAAAAACTGACCAGTTCTCTCTTATTGTCAAAAGAGTGAATTACTTATATCTGGTCCTGCAACATCAATCTTACAGTGTGATTATGTCTAATGAATCAATGATCTATACAATAACTCACATGTCCGTGCTTGGAAGATATTTGCTTAACTTCATCGTTAGAATCATCTATCGTTTCATTCATACAATAATATATTTGACCATCACCCAATCGTAGAAAAATCATCGTAGACAGCGCTTAACTCCACAGTCATTTAACGTTACCGCCTTTAATATCTTACCAATTTATATTTTATATCACTACAAATTCACTGTCATCAGGACACTCGAAAGATCTTTTCCAATCGTGCCGAGAGGTGGAGATCGCATCATCCAATCACCGTTTAATAGTTGATTGTAGAAAGCTGGCGGCAAATTAAAATCTTAATATAAAAGGAGATCAAATTTCCCATTTTTTGGAACTACGGTATATTTTCATTCTAATTTGAAAATTTAAAAAGATTTTTTCAATATGAAGTGCATTATCGATTACTTGGAACCTGATTTGATATACCTTCATATCATTTCCATAATGTTCTTGTATTTGATTTAGTCAATATTGTATTTTGATATCCAGTTTGAGTATTCAAATACTCAATACAATAATTTACAACACTCATGGTCTGGAAGATATTTATTGCTCGTTAACTTAACTGTTAGAGTCTTATACCATTTCATCATTTGAACATTCCAATAGACGTTTTACTTATTTGATTAATATTCTGTAGGTGGCGCTTACTCTTACATTATATCACTTGATAATCATGAGCATAACTTTACATCATGACTCTTATATTACTCTTATATCACTTTTAGGATTAATATTAGCATTATCATAATGACAACAGACTAATAATATAAACTTCAAACATCAAAAATAATGAATAATATAAGCTAGTAAATGTCACTACATGTAGAAGGAACAGTAGTGGTGCACATGATAGAGCATGTGCATAGAGCATAACGTTATATAATTGAATGATCTCGTTCTGGAATCCCCAAAGAGGGGCTACAATTAATTAATCACCTTTTAGCATTCAATATTAAATTATTGGCGGCTAAAGCAGATTTTAATATTAAAGGAGATCAAATGTCCCTAAAATTTCAACACTTTCTACACACTTTACGAGTTTTTGATTGTGGTGTCGATGAATATTTTATCTAGTTTTGCGTATATTGAAAACAACAAGAAGCAGGGATATTATTATGGCTGGTATGAACTCTAATACGCCGATTGAATCATTCTTATATATCAAATATTCCGTCAAAACCTCTGTATTTCTCATTGAGAGTTATTATAAGGTTAATTTATTCTATCATGATTTTGAATGTTTTGTACTCATTGATCGATAAAATCATTTGATATCTCCATGATTGAAATATATTCAAAACTTCTTAACTTAGCTGTTAAAATCATTCATACTTTAATCATTCGAACATATTAATAAAAGTTCATCTATGTTCAAATTACTCGTAGAGCCGTAGTGTGAATAAGAGGGCGTTTAAAGATATATAAATAATAAAATCAATAATAACAGTGAACACTGATAAGTGCTTATTTTGAAGATGATTTACTATCAGCTACATGATTGTATAATGAAATATAAGTTATCTCTAAAGTGACGCGGTAGATTTAAAACATCAAAAATAAAGTTATTAGTAATACAGGTAAATAATACTACCAGAGATATATATCAATATGTAGTAAGATTTGTAAGTGAATTATAATCAAAATCGTCCTTTAGGCTTTTATTAAACAAAAGTTTTAAGTGGGGATCAAATCATCCAATCATAATCAATTATTCAACAATCAAATAATGGCGGCTAATTTCAATTTTCCGTATAAAAAAAAAGGAGAAAAAATTCTACCCCTTGATTTTTAAAACTACTTCTGGATTAATTACTTTAATTTCAAAAGACATTTGGATTCCTTTAACAACGTGATCAGAATTAATACTCACAATGAAAATATCAATGATCATCAACATGAGTACAATAAAATCTATGCTTCTTGTTTTCTAGTTAGTGTTTGTCATCATAGTAAGTGTGCAAGTTTTGCATTATCATTGATCATATTGGTAATTAACCATTCCGAAGTATTTGACGCAGCTTTTGTAGCTGTGATGAATATGTACCTTGAGCAAGTATTCAATTATTTTACTTTATTTTTCTCGTTTCATATTGTATCATGATTTAATAATTTGGTTCTTTAGTTAATCATTAATTACAATAATTACTCATCATGACTGAGATATATTTGAAATTCGTTAACCTCATCGTTAGAATCATTTATACTTTCATCATCTGAACATAATACAACTTTCATATATTTGACTAGATCAATCGTAGTACAATCCTCGATACCTCAGCGCTTAAGTCTACATTTATTTAACAGTTTTATCAATTCCTATTTATGTCACTACACAGTTTACTGTCATTTAAAGGCTAATAGTACAATCATCAATGACATGATATGCTTATATATTTCACTAAACAGAATAACCAGTTGTTGGATCAAAATTTCAAATAATCTATAATCACAATATGAATACATCAAATCAAATTTCACTGATAAATGGTAGATTAGATTACCGGTAGGCGTAGCTATGAATTATGACAGTGGAACGATCTTTTCCAGTACATAATACCAAAAGAGGGTTGCAATCAACCAATCACATGCAAACATTCAATATTAATTTGTTGTCGGCTAATTTAAATCTTAGTATAAAAGGAGACTATTTTTCTCCCTAAATGTGTGATTTTACATATCTGGGAAATCTTGACTTGGTTATATGTGTTCCATGGCGAAATAATTTACCAATATTACCGTTGCATTGTTCAAATGTCAAGTATATATTCATACCCTTGGTCCCTGAATCAACACTGTCGGATCTTACTAGATATTTAAATTATTTAATTGATTATCAATAAATAATTCGCAACACTCATGACTGGAAGATATTTGGTGCCCGTTAACTTAATTGTTACAGTCTTATGTCATATCATCATTTAAACATTTCAATAGAAGTTTCACATATTTGATTAATATTCTGTAGTTGGCGCTTACTCTTACATTATAGCTTTATCACTTATATCAATACACAGTACAAGTAACTTTATCCATCATTACAGCTGAATAATTATATATGAAGTGACTTCAAACTTCAACAATAATGAATAATAAAGGCTATTGGATGCCACTGAAAGTAGAAACATTAGTGTTGCAAATAAGAGCATAACATTAAATTATCAAATGAATCTTTGATGATACGAAAAAAGTGGGGGACGCCAATCAACCAATCACATTTAAGCATTCAAAATAAATTTGGTTGGCGGCTAATTCAAATTTTAATATAAAAGGAGACTTTTTTTTTCTCCCTTTAATTAAAATTTCATAATTTCATCATGAATTACTTTTTCTGGTAACGGTAGCACTGATTTCCATTCTTCTGAAGGTTCAATATATTCCATAAGAAGAGATTGGTCCATATTTTTCCATTATACTATTTTAAAAGGTATTGACTGAAGTTTTCAATCTTTATGTTCTTGCTGTAAATTTAAATTATTTAATTGATTATCAATACAATAATTTACAAGCACTGATGATTGGAAGATATTGAGCATTCGTTAACTTCACTGTTAGAATCTTATATCATTTCATTCTTTTAAACAAAATACAAGTTTCATATATTTGACTATTTATCGTAGTATAATACATACTTCAGCGCTTAACTCTACACCATCATAATATGAGCAAAGGGATACTTTTATAATCTACAATCATACATAATACAACATGATATTAAACATTAAAAATTAGTAAGAAGCAATAAATAATAACTAGCAATGAGCAAAATAGCAAAACACCAATAAGAACAACAAAAATAACAACAAGCAACAACAATTCAACAACATTAGTCCATATATATAAAATAAATATCAATCTTCTTTTAATTCATTAATCCTCAATCAACACTTTTAATTTATTTTCAATCACATTTTTCAAATCTTCATCATTTGAAATCTCAACATTATCATCTTTAATAAACATCTTGAACTCACTTTCGTTTCCTTCTTCATATATCCTTTGATTAACTTTTGTTTTCAATTCTTCAATATTCATTCCATGTGGTATCAAAAGGGCAAAAATATCATCTCTGTAATAAAATTTCAATTTTACCGGTTTTCCTCCATTCGTTGTAATACCATTAATGTTTGAAGTTGTATTAGAAGAATTATTCTGTGATAATTGTGGTGGTGCCAATGAATTAGATAATGTGTTAGAAGATCCCTCTTTAATCAGTGTGTCATCCCCTTCGTATTCATGATCAGCATGATTAATATTTGGATTATAATCATAATCAATAACATGATCAAATTGATTTTTACATTCAAATAAATTTTTAACAAAATTTGAATTTGATATGAAATTAGGTAATGAAATTAATTCATTAACGTATTCATCTAAATCCAATTGTCTCTTTTTAGTGATTTTATCAGTGACATAAGTCAAAGGGCCTGGAATAAATGGTAAAATTCTTTTATTTTCTTTTAATTTACCTGCTTCAATTGGATATAATTCTAATAATTTTATTTGAAAATCATAGAAATCTTCATAATATCGACATAATAATCTTTGTTGATTGTTTGAAAGTGTACAGTGGACTTGAAACCAATAACGACCATTATCAACGTGGAATGAATCAACAGATGCAGATTTAATAAATGGAACGGAATCATTCACTGCAATATCATAATTATTAGAATCTAAATATGAATTTCTTGATTGTGTTGATGTCGATGGTTGTTTGGATAAATATTTAGTAGCTGTTGAATTTGATACAATTTCTTCATCAACATTACCTAACGGGATAGACGAGGCTTTATATTTCGCATTTTTATTCTTCCATTCATCAACAGTTGGTAAATTAGCTCCATTTATATCATCAATGATTTCATTTCCTGTACTTTCTCCAGTTGATAGGTTTATAATACTAACATAACTAACAGGAACTAAACCTGGTCCACCTAATCTATCTATCGGTTTAGCGATAAACCATTCATAATTATGATGTGCACATAAGATGATATTCTCACCGACATGGATATCCAATTCATCTGATCTTTCAGCTTTGAAATCATATAATACAATAGCATATAACGTTATACTATTTCCTAAATTTGAAGATGATTTTCTCAATGATGAAGATCTATTACTTGAATCAATTGATAATTTTTTGGAATGTGATGGGATAGATTGAGTCGATGTTGTTCTTGTCGTTTTACCAAACACTTCAAAATAAGGAACAGGCACCATACCTCTTATATTTTTTGATGGATTACAAGCTTCATACCATTCATTATCATCTTCATTTCCAATAACGTGGAAGAAATCACCTTTGGAGAATTGTAATTCACCAGGCCCTTGTGGTGTATAGTCGTATAATGCCTTAATGACTCGTTTAGGGGATTGTAAAATGTTGGATTTTGATATGTTTAAATCATTTATTGATGAAACAGATGATTTATTGGTGTTGTTAATTGGAGAGGAGATGGA
The DNA here is from genome assembly GCA_003707165.2 of Phaffomyces opuntiae. Lineage (NCBI taxonomy): Eukaryota > Fungi > Ascomycota > Saccharomycetes > Phaffomycetales > Phaffomycetaceae > Phaffomyces > Phaffomyces opuntiae. The sequence continues at coordinate 23,098 of PPNH02000072.1, forward strand.
TGTATGAGGAGATTTTTTATCTCTCATTGATTTTCTGAGTCCCTGGTGGGATGTTAGTATGAGAATCTCTATTATAACGGACAAAAGACTCACTTTAATCATGGAAATTGGATTATTTTAATGTTTTTGAGGCTTTAAGAGAAGGAAATCTTTCAAATTTAATTCATTTGATTTTTATTTTTTTACCTGCAAGGGAAGTAAATAGAGAGTGATGAGAATTACATGGGGATGTGGGTGCGTATACGTCAGTACATCCGCCTAAACTCGCCAATAAAATAGAATGTGTAGAAGGAAAGGGAATATAAAAGAAGTGAAGAGGCAGCTAGACGATCATCTTCACTAGACGTCTAATAAAGATTCTGATTGGTGCAAAACTCATCAGATTGTTCAAATAAATAAACTCGAAAAACCTGAAAAACATGAAATGAATCGATAATTTGAAGTTGAATCTTTCATTAATGGCACGATTTGTTTCTTGTTTCAAATGAAGTTGCAATTCTGATGGTTTGTCAGTGATGATTCCATCTGCGTTGTTAAACAAGGCATGATTGTACGATTCTTCGTTATTTGAAGTCCAAACATACAATTTGATCCCATTTTCTTTCAATTTAACCCTGAATTGTTTGAATTCTTGAGAATATAACGAGATATGTAATAATGAAACACCACTCAATTTGCTCGAGGTCAATGAGTTTGAATAATCAACGAATTGTTCTGAGATTGAAGGGGACAATGAGATGTTGATGATTTCAAAATTTAATAAAATGTTTGAAATATTTGCAAATTTATAGAATTGTAACGTCCATAATCCAAATATGATCTTATCGTACCAGAATGAACGATCTGGATTGATCTTATTCAAAGAATTAATGACCTTGATCAATATAATGACGTTATTCGTTGGTTTGATATCCAACATTAATTTAGTATGACCGTTATAATGAGAAACATACCATTCTAATAACTCATCAAACGTCAATAACTTCTGGGTTGGATCCTGTTTATTGTTCAATTGTTTCAATTCTAATAAAGTTGAGTCACTGATATCCAAATTCCCATCATAAGTTCTCCCTGTTTCAATGTCATGATTGATAATAATATAACCATCTTTGGATAAATGTAAATCAGTTTCAATGGTGTCGACTCTGAGATCCAATGCTGCGTTGAAAGAAGCGAGTGTGTTCTCTGGATACTCGGCCCTGAAGCCTCTGTGTGCGATGACTTGTGTCATTGGCTGCTGGTCTCTGGTTGGTGATTTGTTGGTGGTTGCTGGCGAATGTTCAGTTTTACAGTGAAACGTTTTCTTTTACTTATAGGGGAGTTAATAATAAAGTGCCCGGAATTACTGGACTAACACTCAATTATGGTAGTATAATGTATTAGCTACATAGTATTAGGACTATAGACTATTGTATTAGATAAGCCATTGCGTCTCAGCTAATTTGACACAATTCTTGATCTTTTTATCGCTTCTTCGTTGTAGGCGGAATTTGCTGATATTCAAACTAAAAGAAACAGCTGTAATTTGTTCTTATAGTGTATGTGTGACTCTGTGTGCAGTGTGATCTCCGGTGTCTGAGTTTATACATAGACTATAGTACTGAATACTTGAATTAGAATCACCGCTCTTTCCATACACTACCTTCTGTTTCCTTTTACTATGTAATTATTCTCTTCACAGATTTTGTGGTTTGTGGTTTGTGGTCAATATTCATAAAACTAAAACATGACTAAAATATATTGGAAGAAAGTGACATTGGTGGATACCATCATACTATTAATCAAAAAGATCTTGCTATTATCAATTTGCTACACACTTCCCATCAAAACATGGATCCATATATTGAATTAAACATGGATTTATTCAATGAACTACTAAAGTACTGCACCACACGGCCAACATCAATACCACCACCAATTACCAGTTCTTCTATCTCAAAACTCTCGAAATCATTGAATGATTGGAGTAGAAACGATAAATTCAAAGATTTTTGCCTTTATAACATCACACTTATGGAGAAGAATCAATTTGAAAACATGTCTCCTTTATACCCTTCAATTGATCAAATTATTTCATTTTCTAGGGTTCTTCATCGTTGGTTTTTAGGAATGAGATCACATTATGAAGATGTGACTCAAGATGGTTTTAAAACGTCTTGTTTAGGTGATAGTAATGTTGTTAGGATATTTAAATTACCATTCCCAATTCCACAGAATGATGATAATAATGAGGAATTGTCAAAATTGATTGAAGAATTAGATATGACGATACTTAAAACCATTGATCTTAAAATGGAAAAATTAAAAACTGAATTCATCAATTGGAATAATAACAGTATTATCATTAATGAAGAACAAATGAAATTACATGTCGTTAAATATTCAATTCATCTACTAACTGAATTCATATCATTAATTTTCAGATTTAATATGATTCATGAGTTGAAAGAAGGTGGTAAAAGTGGATTTGAAGTCTATTTCAATTCAATCACTGGAATTTTAGGAACTTTCTTCTCAAATACTCTTGAATTGAAAGAATTTAGAACAAGTTATAATTCAAATTTATTACGCATTAAAGATAAAATCTTTAACAGGAAATATGATGCTGATAATCATATCATCACTAAAAATGGAGGATTACAAATCCCAATTGATATTAATTCAAAACTTGGAAATATAATTAATTCAATTGATGATAAATCATTAAATTTGAAAACTATTGAAAATTTTGGGAATTTAATAAGACCATTGTTATTATACTTTATTGACATCCAATCAAGATACGGATTTATAGTGGATGATCATCATGCTTTATATATCGAAATAGATTCCAACTCCAATACTTCAATTGATACCTCTAATTTGATAAAATTTGAAGAATTATTGGAAATGATTAAAAACTCTAAAAATTTCCAAAAATTATATAAATTATCACACTCAAATAATTCACAAATTAATGGTCCTATATTTCATGATTATTTATATGATGGTCTGAAAGTGAAATTGATCAATGAATTTCAAATATTCGAGGATGAAGATCACATATCTGATAATGAGTTAAAAACAATCAATAAAATCAAGGAATTAATCATTGAAAATTGTTTAAATGATGATTTCACAAACATTGATAATCTATTATCATTATTGAAAACAATGTCATTCATCAATATGAAATATCATTACATTAATGAACACACAAACAGTATCACACGTCATCATTTTATTTTATTAATGATGTTTCATATTTCAAATCAGCAAATTAATATCACAAGTGATGATTATACCATTAATAGTGATGATGATACCATTCGTGATTTTTTAATGTCAAGGATGCTTAAAGAGAAAAAAAGGTTTATTTTGGAATTATTAAATAGAAATGATGAAGTTGTTCAATTTGATGTTATGAAGAGTTGTGTTCGTGAATGGAACCTTTAATTGTGATTCAATAGATTTAACAATAATAAAAGTCCATGAATTTTAGGGATTTGAATTACAGTATATTATGTAGACCCTAGAGTCTAGAGCTCTGAGCACTTATTATATCAAAGAGTTATGAATAACATCATCTACTTATTCTGCTTATGAAGCATGTTTAATTTGAATACACGTCTAGGTAAAAGGTGAATCCAATCTAGTAACTTTCGCGAAATATAATCTCGGTATATTTTTATCATTTTTTCCCCTTTCGATTCTTCTTTATGTTTGTTTATGTCCTCGAGTCTTTTTGATAAATATTTGTGCTTTTTTGGCCAGTTCGATAGTTTGGACTCAAACTTGTGCATAGCACCTAAGTCCAATACATCTGGTAATTTCATGTCCGCTGTTGAGTACCTTTACCAGAATTTTGAATTCATGAATCATCACATTCAACGTCATTATTCCATAGTTTCGATCTATTTGATAGATTCTCCAATGTGAATATGGACATGAACACAGTATGATTCAACCGTTGAGAACTGACCTTTATATTAATTATAGAGTCTCCTCTCAATCTACAATTCAATCATTGAAAAAGAATCTGATTTAACCACGAATCGATCTCAATTTAATTGAATTGTAAATACACACTCCATTATTTGAATTGTTTAACCTGTAGAACACTAACAAAATTGACATCGAATTGACCGATGTCAATTTTCTTCATAATCATGTTGAATGGTCTATTTTGTTAAGAAGTCTTTTATTTGGCTTACTGCTGACCTGAAATTAAATTGAACAATTTATATGGACGTTTTGTGATCAGCATAAGATACTTCTATGGAATCATGTTTTTTTTTCTGTTTGGCTGTTTCACTGAGTAATATGAGTTAGTCATTTAGGTACAGTTGAATCATCCAGCTCAACATCACTATTTCCAATATAGATGTCTATATTTGATAGATTTGTATTGTGAGTATGTATGGTATGGTTTAGCAATTGAGATCCGTCTTTGTTACAGAGAGTCGAGACTCCTCCCAATTTCATATAATTCAACCACTGAAAAAGAATCTGGTTTTCACAAATCGATCTTTGTATGATTGGCTTATAAATACACGCATCAATAATTGGTTAAATCGTAGAGTAACAACTAGTAACTGCGTGATGGAAATGCACCAATCACTGCTCTTCCTCTCTATCAACTTCCTTTAACTCTCGTTATCTTCACGTGACTCGCATCGCCAATTTCGAGAAAAACATTTTTTTTACAACCAATTTTTAGACTCATCTTTAATCAAAATCTCTAAACTTCACTCCATCAAATGTCCCCACAGACTCCGCATTTGGACAACCAGGCCATCAGTGGGATCATGGGCTCAGTGTCCATCTCCTTCTGGATCATCGTCTTCATGCCGCAAATCTACGAGAACTATTACAGGAAATCAAGTGAAGGTCTTTCGTTATTATTCGTCGTTCTTTGGTTATTAGGTGATATATTCAACGTTTTAGGTGCTGTTTTACAACATGTGCTGCCAACAATGATCATCCTTGCGGTTTATTACACCGTTGCTGACTTGATCCTATTATGGCAAATATTCTTATATAACAACAATTCATTATCGATAGATTACGTTCATTTAAATCCATCAAATCCATTAAATGAAAACATTTTTGATGAATTAGCAGAAGATGTCCTTGGGGAAGAACCAGTATTGAATGTCACTCCTGCTGTGTTAAACAAGAAAAAATCACATATGAAAAGATTTCTTGAAACTTCATTAATCTTGTTGATTATCATATCTGGTATCATCGGTTGGTATATCTCCTATGATCCAACCAGTGAACCAAGTGGACCAGACTATACTTTTGATCCATTAGCACAATCTTTCGGGTGGTTAAGTGCTTTCTTATACTTGGGATCAAGATTACCACAAATTCTATTAAATTTCAAAAGAAAATCCTGTGATGGGATCTCATTCTTATTCTTTTTATGTGCAGTGCTGGGGAATCTAACATATGTCATCTCTATCTTAGCCATCAGTATGGATCCATATTTCTTATTGGTGCAATCTTCATGGTTGGCTGGTTCTATTGGGACTTTAGTGTTGGATTTCATTATTTTTGTGCAATTCTTCGTTTATAATAATGAAGATGAAGATGAAGATTTCGATGAGATTGATGAATCTCAATGATGTGTGTCATGTGTGTATTTGTATATAATATTCATGTTTATATTAGAGAGTTGTGTGGTAGTGCTAATTAGTGTATTTGTTCGTATATTTGAGCTATCGAGATGGTTGAAATTGGAAGAGAGTGCGGATAATTGTGTCTATTTATATTAATCGTTGATAATACTGCACCTCTCATTACACACTCCAATAATCTCACTCTTTCCCTTCTTAACATCAACACTCCATTAAGAACGCGAAACTAAATTATAAAAAAAAAACGCGATCAAAAATTCACGTTAAACCAAAACAAAAACATCACCAATAAAACAATGAGCAGCTCACGTCCTGAACTCAAGTTCTCAGACCAGTCAGATGAGCGTCTATTCCACAAACGACTCTCAAAATTGAACTCCTCGCCTGAGAAAACCCTCAGGATCATGGATAAGGGAGACTACTACTCAATCTTCCAAAACGATGCAATCTTCATCTCTGAATTAATATTCAAAACTAACTCAGTCTTAAAGAAGACATCACAAGGTGTTGACTATTTAACCATTTCACCACAGGTGTTATCTTCGTTGTTATCACAATTATTGTTTGATTTGGGTTATAAAGTTGAGATATATGATAAAGACGTTGAACTAATCAAATTTGCATCACCAGGTAATATTGAATCCATTGAAGATTTAATCAACATTTCATCATTACAAACCTCTAATGTTATAATTGCGATTAAGATCAATCAGGATAAGAAAATAGGGTATTGCTTCTGTAACACGAATGATCAAATATTATCAATTAATGAAATCTTGGATAATGAATTATATTCTAATTTAGAATCATTATTAATTCAAATCAATGCAAAAGAAGTGTTGATTCAAGAACCGGCAGATCCCCAGGATCCAGATCATTTGAAATTGATTAATATCATTGATAAAACCGATTGTTTAATAACTGAATTAAAATCCAATGATTTCAATAATAATTTAAAAGATATTGAATTTAATTTAAAAAAATTATTGACTAATGAATTAGAATTATCAATTAATGATATAACTAAACAAACATTATCATTGAACTCCACGAATGCCATATTAAATTATTTGAAATTATTAAATAATGATTTAAATCTAGGTAAATTTCAAATAATTAATCATAATTTATCAAATTTTATGAAATTAGATTCATCTACTTTAAAATCATTAAATTTATTTCCAACTAATAACACATCAAGTGTTAAAAATTCATCATTATATGATTTATTAAACCATTGTAAATCAATTGGTGGTTCAAGGTTATTAAATCAATGGATTAAACAACCATTAATCAATATTGAAGAAATTGAAACAAGATTATCATTAGTTGAGTTATTAATCCAAGATCCTGAATTAAGAATTAAATTAAGAGATGATTGTTTAAATTATATACCAGATTTGAAAAAATTAATTAAAAAAATTCAAAAGGGTAAAAATCTTCAAGATTTAATTAGAATTTATCAATTTCTTATAAAATTACCTGATATTATTGAACTTTTAAAATTAAAAGATGAAGAATTAGGTGATGGTTTAATTCTTGAAAATTGGTTAGATGAAATAATTTCATATAATGAAGTATTATTAAAATTAGTTGAATTAGTTGAAACTACAATTGATTTAGACGCTTTAGATAATCATCAATTTTTAATTAAACCAGACTATGATGAATTATTAATGTCATATAAAGTAGAAATTGATGATTTAAAATTACAAATCAATGAAATTCATGAATCTATTGGAAATGAATTAAATTTAGATCTAGAAAAAAAATTAAAATTAGAAAATCATCCAATTCATGGATATTGTTTAAGATTAACAAGAACTGAAGAAAGATCAATCAGAGGGAATTCAAAATTCATTGAATTACAAACTTTAAAAGCAGGTGTATTTTTCACAACTTCATCAATGAAGGATATTTCATCAAAAATTTTAAATTTACAAAATCTTTATAATAAACAACAACATTCATTAGTCAGGGAAATTCTAAACATTTCTGCATCTTATTCATCAATCTTGGAGAAATTATCATTAATCTTATCACATTTGGATATCATTGCTTCATTTGCTCATGTTTCATCATATTCAATAATTCCATACATTAAGCCTAGAATCCATCCAATTGATTCATCAATCAAAAAAATCAATTTAATTAATTCAAGACATCCATTCATTGAAATTCAAGATGATGTTTCATTCATCTCCAATGATTATAAATTCGAAAAAAATGTTAATGAATTTCAAATTATAACAGGTCCAAACATGGGTGGTAAATCAACATATTTAAAACAAATCGGTTTGATTTCATTAATGTGTCAAATTGGTTGTTTTATCCCATGTGACTCAGGTTCTGAAATTTGTGTATTTGATTCAATATTATCAAGAATCGGAGCAAATGATTCACAATTGAAAGGTGTTTCAACATTCATGATTGAAATGTTGGAAATTTCATCAATTTTGAAAACATCAACTGAAAATTCATTGATCATCATTGATGAATTAGGAAGAGGAACTTCAACATATGATGGATTTGGATTAGCTTGGTCAATAAGTGAATTCATAGCGACAAAACTAAGATGTTTCACTCTTTTTGCAACTCATTTCCATGAATTAACGAAATTAAGTGATTTAATACCAACTGTTAATAATTTACAAGTCATGGCTCATGTTGAATCAAATGATGATAAAGATATCACGTTATTGTATAAAGTTCAACCAGGTGTTTGTGATCAATCATTTGGGATCAATGTTGCACAAGTTGTTAAATTTCCAAATAAATTAATTTCAATGGCAAAGAGAAAATCAATTGAATTAGATGATCATGAAACTAATGAAGATGAAAAAAGATTGAAATTATCAGATGATGAGATTAATAAAGGAAATGTTAAATTGATTAAATTTTTGAAAATTTGGAAAAATAAAGTTGATTTAAACATGAATTCAAACGAGATTATCAAACATTTGAAAGATTTGATCGAAGAACATGAATTAGATTTAAATGATCCATTCATTAAACAAGTGTTATCCCTATAGCCCTACATATAATCCACAAATAAACATAACTATAATAAATGTATTCTTAACACTACTTCATCTCATCATGTTTCTTAACAACATACTCAACCAAATGATAAGCAATAGCGGTATCAGGAGGTAATATCCAATCACCACCATTAACATCCTTCAATTTCTCTCTAATTTCATCAATTCCAAACCATTTAGCATCCAATAATTCAGGATCATGACCTAAATCAACCACCTCATTAACTCCATTCTCTTCAACGACAGCAACACAACCAATCATTAGATTTGCAGGATATGGCCATGGTTGAGTCATCAAAATGTTTAATTTGGAGGCTCTAACACCTGTTTCTTCCCAAATTTCTCTTAATGCTGCAACTTCAATCGTTTCTGATGGTTCAACAAACCCAGCAATACAACTATACATTGGTCCCGGATGTCTCTTCCCACGACCAAGAAGGATCTTATCGTGAGATTTATTAGTGATTGCAGTGATGATTACTGAATCTGTTCTTGGGAATGAACTATTTGAAACTGAGGAGTTTAAAACAGGACAACCATCACTCTTTAACGAAGAACATAATAATTTAGTGCCTGCTTGAATTGGAATGACTCTCGAACCACAGCCTGAACAGAATCGGGTACGATGTAGCCAATCAAGATACATTTTCCCATGAGATAACATTGATGAATCAAAATTATTTAATTTGAAAACATCTCTTCTATCACGAATTGGAATCAATCCTTCTTCTTTAGTTTCAAATTCTTTGATGAGGGATGGCGAGTTCATTATATCAATAGCGAAGTATAATGTCCCTTTATATGATTTATATTGAAATGAATCATTTGTCACTTCATTCTCGTTCATTCCTAAAAACGTTAAATAAAATCCCAAATCATTGATTTTAATATCATGGTTTTCATTGCATTGAATCCAATCTTTGATTAAATCAACGCCAAATTCTTCAATTGTGAAATATTTAACAGCTGGTGATGGTGAAATATGGCCATAAATTGAACCATTATTAAAAATGATGAATTTTGTATTTGAATTCATTAATCCTGAACTAATGAATTCTGCGTTTTGTCGAAGGAATGAAAGCCTGTTAACGGTGTCATGGCCAAAGAAAATATATTCTTGCGGTGGGTTCATTGGACTTCCTGTTAAGTGTTGTTGGATTAATGAAAGTCGATCCATTTAATCTTAGAGAGGGAAATTCATTATGGGCGATTACTAAATTTTCTTCGGAGTCTTTAACAGTCCGAGATTTGTCATATAGAGATTACAGATTACAGATAATAATACTAACAATATTACTAATGACAATGAATTTATATTAAGGAATGACACGATTTAAAGCCAATGAGACGATTCTTGATTGTTGAAACCAGGTTTTTGAGTCTGATTTGCAGTTGGATTTGCAGTTGAGTTTTTTTGTGGCATTGAAGTTGGATTTCCTTGAGTTTTAGACTCTTCCCTCTTAGTCTTGAAATCTTGATAATCAATCTCATTTTGAAATATAGAAACTCCTTCCTTTTTAGGATTTCTTCTCCAATTCATACTTGGTTTATTAGCTTCTTCTTGATTATTAACTTGTACTGAAGATAAATATGATTGTTGTTGAGCTTGAGCTTGTTGCTGTTGGATTTGTTGTGGCATTTGTTGCTGTTGAATAGGAGTTGACTGTTGTTGAGGAATTTGTTCTTGGATTGGATGTTGATTTACTATTTTTTCATTATTACCATCATCACCATTTTGTTCAACATTATTATTATTAGTATCATCATTTTTGTTTTCTTCTTGTTTCTTTTGAATCATTTGTTGCTTTTGTAAAGCCCAATCAAATACGTAATCATATTTATAACCTTCTCTTAAGAATAAATCTCTAAATAATTTTCTTAAAAACACATAATCAGGTCTATCTTCAAATCTTAAAGATCTTGTATAATTTAAATAATGAATAAATTCAATTGGTAAACCTCTACCTAAGATTTCAGCTGGTGTTGACATTTTCTTTTCCATAATACGATCATATTTTTGTCTTTTAGTACCAGCTTTTAAACCTTGCCATGGTAAAGCACCTTTACAGAAATAGATTAAAACATAACCTAAACTTTCTAAATCATCTCTTCTTGATTGTTCAATACCTAAATGGGTGTTTATACTTGCATATCTTGCAGTACCTGTTAAATTCTTATTTTCTCTGTATGGAATATGTACATGAGTTCTTGGTTCTCTATATTTTTTAGCTAAACCAAAATCAATAACATTAACTTGAGAACCTCTTTTACCAATCCCCATTAAAAAATTATCAGGTTTAATATCTCTATGTATAAAACATTTTCCATGAATGAATTCAATACGACATAATAATTGATCAGCCAACAGTAAAACGGTTTTATAACTAAATTTTCTATTACAATAATTGAATAAATCTTCTAAAGAAGGACCCAATAAATCAATAACCATTGCATTATATTCACATTCAACACCATACCATCTAATGAAAGGAATACCAACACCACCACTTAACGCTTTATAAACTCTTGCTTCATATTCTAATTGTGGATGTCTTGCACTGACACTTTCTAGTTTAATAGCGACTAATTCACCACTAATTATATTGGTACCTAGATAAATATCACCAAATGAACCACTACCAATCTTTCTCCCAATTCTATATTTTCTCCCAACTCTTAAATCCATATTAGCATCAGACATTCTTTGAGGAGAATATATTGAAAGATGAAAAGAAGATGAAAAAGAACCACAATATATAAAAAATGTGTTATAATAAAAACTTGATTTTTGTGTTTTAAAATTAAATCAAACACACAAAAACCACAAAAATGAAATCAAAATATATATCACCACTTCTTAACTGCTTGATACTTCTTTAATCAATAATGAAATAACAAGATGGAAAACTGATTGAAGAAAGTGCTGATCGGAATAAAATAACCCAAAGGAATTGAAACTAGTTGATTGTTATTTTAACTTTAGGGGCGGATTCGACTATTGAGAATAACAAAAGAACCACAGACGCGAAATTAAAATATGCTGCTTGGAAACCAAATTGACGGAACGATTCGAATGATTTGAGTTAAAAGACGAACGAAATTCAAAGATCGATTTTATATAAATTGAAATTATTAATTGATAAAATTCTGTTTGATTTCTTGAAAATTTTGTTTATTTTTTTGTTCAAAAAGAAAAATCAAAGAAAAAAAAAATCTTCTTTTGATTAGAAATTGAGTTAATTGTTGGAGTTTCATCACACAAATTGTGGGGATAGATGGCGAAGAGTAGACCCAAATGTAGTTTTATACTCAAACCATCGCACTAACCACTTCTTAAACCAATCAAATGCCTTTGAAACTGACTAATCTACGGATTTAGTACTGGAATACGTGGAACAAGAGGGTTACCCGGAGACCTAAAGTCATGTGACTTACACTAAAACGACGCTAATCTCAATATTTTGATACAATTGTGATGTTTTAAATGATTTATATAGAGTGTATATCTTCACTCTGAAGTAAATGAGTGGAGTCTGGACTTGTATCGATTGAAGCCCAGTCCAGCAACAATTAAACAAAATGGCGAGATTGAAGTCCCAATTGGGTAATTCAGTTTTTGACTCATGTTAGTTTATGTAAGAATCGGCACTTCTGAACTCAATTCAAAAAATAAAACTCAAAAAAACGAATTTTTTGCGAAATTATGAAACTCTTCTGAGGTTTTTTATCGAATTTTGTATTTTGTTTATTTTGTTTATCATCACTTGACTTTAATTTGCTGTTTCTAAACTGTGTGTATATTATCGATGTAACTACTATTAAGTAATTACTCGCTCTTTGTACTTCAGAATTGAGCTCAGGCCTGGACTGTAGTTTACCTGGCAATTTGTCAATACCATTTATTATTGCCTGATATTTCTGTACCTTTTTAACCTCAAAACAATTTACATAACAAAAGCAATAACAGATCTATATATAGGTGAAGAATCAAGATCTCACTATTTAATCTTTGACTGTGCTAGCTATTAGTACGGTATATTTAGTTTATACTTACATTGTCCCTCCTCGTGGGATCTCTATCTTCTCTTATGTATGCTTTGTGTCTATACTTGGACCCTCAACTCAACTGAAATCACATTTACAATCGACTCATGTAACCTGAACAAATAAATTTTAAACCAGCTATTTAAATTAATTAGTTCAATCAACCAATCACTCATCATCAAGAAAAACAGGTATTGATGAATCTCACTCATCATAAATAAACTTCTCTCTTTCCATCAATCCTCACTGCTCAGCTCATTTTTTGACACAACTAGTCGCGTGCAAATGACGCGCATAAAATTTAGTGGGACAATTAGGGCTACGGTACCTACAGGCTACAATCTCAATAAAAGGATAAAGATTATTAATTATTAGATTATAACATAGGGATAACCCAGTTAAGTATTAGGGCACAGCATATAAAAAGGTGTGATATTAAAAAATTATATTGAATATTAGAACAAGGATAAAAAACAAGGATATTGATTTAAAAAGTATCAAGTATTAAGATTAGTTAACTGGATCAACAATTGATTTTAATTTGGCTACTAATTTCTTAAAGAATGACTTCTTTTCTTTAACTTCTTCACCTTTGGTTTCGGCGGCTTCAGTGGTTTCTGGAGCGGCAGCTTCAACAGGTTCAGTGGTTTGTTCAGTTGGTTGAGCTTGTTCTTCAGTGGTTTCGACTTTAGCTTCAACGGCTTCAGCGACTGGTTGGGTTTGTTCTTCGACGGCAGACATGATTATAAATTATTTGATAGAGAGATTAGAAAAGAAAACAAGAGGAAAAAAAGTGGCGATACTTTGCAATTTATACAATTTTTTTAATTCAAACAATTCTTAGAAAAAGTTATTATTAGGAAAGGCAGTTTTCCTTTCGCAAATTTTCGCATGTCAAAATAATATTCTTAGAAATGAACGGCTTTGATGTGCGCTGAGTTGCAGGGGAATGCATATTTTCCTGGATATTTGGTGACTGGTCCATATAAAATATAGAACAAACAGGGTGCTATCTTCACAATAAAGTCGCAGTCTCATTCACCATTATAATCTTTTTTCTTTTCACCAATCTCTCTTTGTTCCACATAAATCCATTTCCGACCATTTTTCCCGTGACTTCCCATACAAAAGTTCCCGGAATTGAATTTTTCACCAATTCTCTGAAGTTTTCGTTTTTTTCTTCGACAAAAAAAAAAGTTGTGAATTTGTGAGTAAAAGAATTTAAAATCAATAAAAAAACTCCATAAATTTTATCCAATTTCCAAAGATTCTGACAATTTTTTTCATTTGTAAAACTTCAATTTCATCAATTTATTTAACTTCATTTTTTCACTCACCAGAAAAAAGTCTAATCTCAGTTTTTGTTCTTGTTTTTTGTTCACTTCCCCTTGTTTAAACTAAAAGTCTGTATCATAATTAACATCCATATTTATATCACAATTACATCCCAAACATCACCATGTTTGCCCAACCTCAAGCTTCACAGCAACAACAGCAACAGCAACAGCAACAGCAACAGCAACAACGTGCTGGCTTTTTAGACCAGAATAACAGAAGATCAACTCCAAATAATTTACAACAACAACCACAACTTTTCAATAATCAACAATTTCCTCCTTTTAACTCCCAACTATCTTCCCAATCTTCAGTTCCATTAGCTATGCCAACTTCTCAAAGTCAGATCCCACCTCCTTCTTCTTCATCTCAAACAACTAATAATAACGTCTTGCCACCATTATCTTCAGACCAACAACAACCAATTCCAGGTTCAAGGGCTTTAGATGATGAAAAAGTTTATCAATGGATAATTGAACTCTCTTATGGTCCAAACAGAGAACAAGCATTGTTAGAATTAGGTAAGAAGAGAGAACAGTACGATGATTTACCATTAGTCTTATGGAATTCGTTCGGTGTTATGACTTCATTATTAGATGAAATCATTTCTGTTTATCCATTATTATCACCTCCTAATTTATCCAGTGCTGCATCCAATAGAGTCTGTAATGCATTAGCGTTATTACAATGTGTTGCTGCCCATTCAGAAACTAGAACTTTGTTCTTAAATGCTCATATTCCTTTATTCTTATATCCTTTCTTAAATACCAATTCAAAACATAGACCATTTGAATATTTAAGATTGACTAGTTTAGGTGTCATTGGTGCATTAGTTAAGAATGATACACCTGAAGTTATTTCATTTTTATTAACAACTGAAATCATCCCATTATGTTTAAGAATCATGGAATCTTCTTCAGAACTGTCTAAAACGGTTGCTATCTTTGTCGTTCAAAAGATCTTGATCGATGATGCTGGTTTATCTTATGTCTGTCAAACTTATGAAAGATTTGCAGCTGTTGCTCAAGTCTTGAAATCAATGGTTGAACAACTAATCAATCAACAAACTTCAAGATTGTTGAAACATGTCGTTAGATGTTACTTAAGATTAAGTGATAATCCGGATGCAAGAAAGGCGTTGAAGCAATGTTTACCTGAATCCTTGAAAGATGGCTCATTCCATTTAGTTCTTAGAGAAGATCCAGCTTCAAAGAAATGTTTAGGGCAATTATTGTTGAATTTAGGAGACTATGAAGGTCAACAAGCACAGCAACAACAGCAACACCAATCAGTTCCAATGCCACTCAACGAAACTCCAATGCAAAGAATATGAATTAACGAAATAAAAGCATTAAAATAAATGATTTATAGAGAGACTTAAGTAGTAGAAATATCTATTCCGGAACTTTTGGGTCGGAACTAAAAAAAGGCCAACGCGATTTTCGTTGCAATCGAAAAAAAAACAAAAAAAGTTGAAGATTTCAATAACAAAAAGGACTTCTTATATCTGAATTTTGGTTATTATTGTCAATTGGAGACTCGATATCGATTATAGTGGACTGTTCATCTTGCTTCAACGTTCAATTACATCAAATTAACTCCTCATTTGACCCACAATTGACTTCATCCAGTTTGTTGATCTAATACCCTTAAAATGTCAACTCACACTTATAAGAAATCAGAAGACACCGATTCAGGTTCTTTACCTGATAAAATGACAGTGTTTCAAGATTGTTTAAGAGCATTCAATGAAACTCCAGTCGATGCTAAAAAATCAAGAATTTTGATAGCAAAATTATTAAGATTGATTTATTCTGGTGAAACTTTCCCAAAGGAACAAGCAACTACTTTATTCTTTTCAATTTCTAAATTATTCCAACATAAAGATTCTTCTTTAAGACAAATTGTTTATTTAGCCATCAAGGAACTATCTTCAATTTCAGATGATGTTTTAATGGTTACTTCTTCAATCATGAAAGATGTTCAAAATGGTGAAATTATTTATAAACCAAATGCAATCAGAACATTATCAAGAGTTTTAGACGGTTCCACTGTTCATGCCACTGAAAGATTAATGAAAACTGCTATCGTTGACAGAAACCCTTCAGTTTCTTCAGCTGCTTTAGTGAGTTCTTATCATTTATTACCAGTTGCTAAAGATGTTGTTAAACGTTGGACAAATGAAACTCAAGAAGCCGTTTTAGCAGTTAAGAATTTCCCATCTACTAGTGAAACCGGTTATATTAATGATTCCTTAATCACTCAATATCATGCTTTAGGTTTATTATATTCCTTAAGAAATCATGATAAAATGGCTTTGAAGAAAATCATTCAACAATTTGCTAAAAATTTAAGAAATCCGTTGGCTATCGTTCAATTAATTCGTTTTATTAATGAGTTATTAATCAATGATAATTCTTTGATTCCTTCTTTATTCCCATTATTAGAAGATTGGTTAAATGATAGAAATCATTCTGTTAATTTAGAAGCTATTAAAGTTGTTGTTTCTTTACCAAATATTACAAATCAACAATTTGGTGCAGCAGTTTTAAGATTACAATTTTTATTAACTTCACCAAAATCAGTTTCAAGATTTGCTGCTGTTAGAATCTTGAATAGAATTTCATTAAAAAATCCAGAAAAAATAATTAGTGTTAACAATGAATTAGAAAGTTTAATAACTGATTCAAATAGATCAATTGCAACTTATGCAATCACAACATTATTGAAAACTGGTTCTTCTGATAATATTGAAAGATTAATCAAAGTTGTTTCTAAATTATTAAATGATATTTCTGATGAATTTAAAATCATTATTATTGATGCAATTAAAACATTAACTTTAAAATTCCCACAAAACTACCAAACCATGTTAAATTTCTTAATTGATTTATTGAATGATGAAGGTGGATTTGAATTTAAAAACAGTGTTGTTGAAGCTTTATTTGATTTAATTCATTTTGTCCCTGAATCAAGAGATTTAGCATTGGAAAACTTATGTGAATTTATTGAAGATTGTGAATTCACTGAAATTACAGTTAGAATCTTGAATCTATTAGGTAATGAAGGTCCAAAGACATCAAATCCAACTTTATACATTAGACATATTTATAACAGAGTTGTATTAGAAAATTCAATAATTAGATCAAGTGCAGTGATTGCATTATCAAAATTTGCATTAATTAATGATTCATTAAAGAAAAATGTTGAAATTTTATTGAAAAGAATTATTAATGATGCTGATGATGAAGTTAGAGATAGAGCAATTATTTCACTAAAATTCTTATCATCATTAAATGAATCAAATTCATCCAAAATTAAAGAATTAACAAAACCATCATTTGGTTATGATTTAAACGTATTAGAATCAAAATTAGTAAATTATATTTCCAATAATGATTCATCAAATTTCATTCATCCATTTGATATTAATTCAATCACTAAAATTTCAGAAAATGAATTAAAGGCAATTGAATTTAAACAAAAGCAAACTAAATTAGAAAATTCAAATAAAGATACTATTAAACCAATTGTTGAAACAAATTCATCAATTGAAGAATCAACTAATTTAGAATTATCCAAACAACAATATTTAAAAGAATTATCAACAATTAAAGAATTTGAATCATATGGTACAATTTTACATTCTTCTGATATTATTCCATTAACTGAAAAAGAAACAGAATTTGTCGTTGATGTAATTAAACATATTTTCAAAGATCATTTAGTTTTACAATTCAACGTTGAAAATACATTAGATGATGTTTTATTAGAATTAATTTCAGTTGTTTCACAACCTGATTCAGATGATTTTGAAGAAGAATTTATTTTATCAATTGATCAATTAACTCCACATGGTAAAGGAACAATTTATGTTTCATTTTCCAAACCAGAAGGTATCACAATTGGTGGTTTCACAAACACATTATCATTCACATCAAAAGAATGTGATTCCAAGACGTTTGAACCATTAGATGATGAAGGATTTGAAGATGAATATCAAATTGAAGAATTAGATGTAATTTCAGGAGATTATTTAATTCCATTATTTATTGGAAATTTTGAAATTTTACAAGATGAATTAAAATTTGAAAAAATTGGTACGTTTAGTTTAAATTCAAATTCAATTCAAGAATCAGTTGATTATTTAATTAATTTATTATCTTTAAATCCAATTGAAGGTAAAAATGTATTTGATGAAACTTCTCACGTTTTAAAATTATTTGGAAAATCAATCAATGAAGATCGTGTTGCATTATTAATTAAATTCGTTAAAAGTTCTAAAACTGGTGTCACTTTAAAAGCAGTTGTTAAATCAGATGATGAAGAATTATCTGAATTGGTGTTAGATAGTATTGCTTAGACTATTTCCTTTCCCTTCATTATAAGTTCAAAAAAAAATAGTAAAAAAAATATGGATGTTTAGATAATTTTTGTATGTTTTATAAATTTGGAAAATGTAGATATTCTACGATTATTGGACTTTAATACTAATAATATTCATAAAACATAAACATAAACACATGTAGAGATATATCATTAAAAAGGGACTAACTTAATAAAAATAAAATAAAACACTCATAAAAAACACAATAAAAAATACATTAATCACATCCATCATAAAACACACAGCATTACCACTCACACAATCTTAGTCTCATAAAAAACATAACATAACACACACACGCACATTAAAAAAACTTTTCTTAATTCATAATCATCATTAATACATCTAAATTCTAAATTCCTTGAAACATACCCATCAAGAACTGATCATTTGCATCAAATCCCATTGCTTTATCCAAATTTTCTAATTCTTCAATCGTGTAACTTGAGCTGGTATTTCCTTCATTAACATTCAATAAATACATTAATGGATCTTCATTAATCCTGTCGTTATTATGGGTATTTAATAACTCTTCATCATCTTCATTGACTTCAGTTATTGAATTCAAATTCAGGTTTAAGTTTAATGGATCTGTTGAAATTGAAGAATATGAATTGATAACTTCTTTGTTGTTGTTGTTTAGGGCATCACGTTGAGCTTTCAATTTAGCTTCTTGTTGTTGTTTCAATTTTCTTGGATTTTGCATGATTGATGGTTCAGGTAACGTACAAAGACTCAAAGAAGAATTTGATGAATATTCGTTCTTGATTGAAATGGAAGAAGATGATGGTTTTCTTTGTTTGATGGATTTATATGGTTGTTGTTTTGTAGTTGGTTGTTTTGGTTGAATTGGAGTCTTGAAATATGATGAAGATAATTTCGTTTCATTTATTTCGAATTGATCATTGAATGAATCCATGAAGATGTTATCACTCATGTCTAAATGGTGTGATGGTTGTGAGTTCAATGATGATGATAATTGTGTAGAATTGATGATATTATTCTGTTGTATTGATTGTTGTAATTGTTGATTAAAATCTTGATCGAAATTGGTTAATGGTAATGAATTGATCAAATTTAAATCTTGTGTTGATTCATAAAAATGATTAATATCACTTAAATCTTCAGGTAATAAAGGAATTTGATCATTATTACTTAATGGATCTATTTCTTGATATAATGGAGAATCAAAATATGAAGCATTATTGAAATTCATTGAATTTGAATTACTTCTTTGTTTCTTCATGTTTAAATAATCATATGAACCATATTCTGAAGCTGGTGTCAATATGTTATTAGCAGGACTTGAGAACGCAGGTGACACAGTGGAAGCAGGGGTATATGACCATGATCTTTTATTACTTGGAGTTGTTGATGATGGTGAAAATGATGATGGTGAATGATCACCAAAATTACAACATAATAAAGGGTTATGATCGAATTTAATGACATTGACGGCCCATACTTTATGTTTAACTGAATAACTGACTCTTAATCTGAAAGGACATGAATCTTCAGGTACGTTTCTAATTCTCTTTAATGGTTTATTAACTGAAGAAGTATTTGATTTTAATGAAGAAGTTGAGTTATTTCTACTTGCCTTTGGTGTTGAAGCATTAGAAGCTGATTTTCTATGGATGTTTTTACATTTAAACACGACTTTTGAAGCATCTGATCTTTCAATAACTAAATTAATACCTCTTGGTTCCATTTTTTCAATAACCCATGGTTTAATATCATCTCTTGATTTAAAATCTGGAACTGGAGTTAAAGCATCTATTATCTCTTGATTACAAGTGATTCTTGGAAGGAATGGAGTCATCTTAATATGAGATTTTATTGAAAACGAGTTAAAGAAGTAATGAGAAATAAATATTTGATGGAATAGATAAAAAATTTGTTTAGATTTTTTGTTGACTGATTGAAAAGATAAAAATTTTCTGGGACAAATATCGATCATTTGTCCTGAGTCCTTACAGGAAAACCGGCAGCCAGAGGAGAGTGGCCAATCAGAGCGCAGAGAGCAGGGAAAATTTGTCCGATGTGTCGTTACCAAGAAATTTTATCAGAACCATCAGAGGCCAATCAAAATGGAGGAGCTTTCGCGAGAAATAGGACAAATAAGGGTAAAATGGGTATTAAATGGGACTGAAGAGTAATTTAAGTGGATTAGGAGTGGATATATGTACAATTCATACATCTCAATCACTCTCAGAGTATCATTATCTCACAATTGTGTGTTTAATCGAAACAAAAACAATCGAATTTTCCCCAGTCGAAACAGAAAAATCAAGATTTGTCTCGAGATGAAAAAGATAAAAAGTCTTAATTTTTGAAAAAAAAAAAAAAAAATCTGAGAAAATAAATTAGAGACAAAAACGATGAAATTCAAATGAGAATTTGTGATTCGTATTCAGAATTGAAAAGACGTTAACTAGCAGCATCTGCATCCGATTCCAATATAACCATTTCAAAACACAATAGGAATTTGAACCTGTCTTTTTGTGTCAATCACAGCAATCAATCGATCCGTTGATTTCCCGATGCCGGACAGAAATTCGAATTTTCGCGACTTGCAGGGCGAGTGACTCAAAAATTCCATCGCGTTTTTCCAAATCTCGAGAGTTGAGCGTTTCTTTTTGTCGTGAATTTGGCTCAATTGGGAGAGAAATTTTCAAATTTTGCGTCACTTTTTTTTCTCTAAAATTCTGATGATCAAATTTTGAATTTTTGATTTTTGAATTCTGATTACATAATTTATTAGTCATGGCTGATTATGTAATGATTATGTCATTTTGGCTTACATAAGTATTACGTAATATATTGTTAGGGACACTCCACCATAAAGAGTTAGTTACTAGTAGAGAGATAGGGCCAAACACTGAAAAGATTTGGGTCAATCAGTGGTGGGAGTCCAGTGGCTTCTATACTGAACATCACTCACCACCACCAGCACTCCCATCCGCCCCCACTCGCCCTCCACCAGACACGAAACACCGGCAATTTCTTCAAAGAGAAAAGACGCGCTTTAAATTTAATTTTCGCGTGTTAAAAATTTCATTTGTTTACTTTCTTCAATTTCAACAGAAAAAAACTTTTGGTTTCACTTTCTTTCTTCTATAATTTATTTATCCTTAAAGAATCACAGCATTTCACCTTCACTTCCTCATTCTCCTGGTCATTGAGCTCACACCATCCACACTCATATCCATAAACTCATTCTCTTATCATTCACTTACACCAGACACACCACTTCATACTCCCAATTATTTCGTCACTCTTAACACCCTTACAATGCGTGCTTATCATATGCCATCACTACCTGAAATGCCAATTCAACCGTCCACGGGGATAACAGACTCCAGGCAAATGAAGCTTAAAATTCTTTATTCATTAGATGATAATAATTTTTTATCAAGGTCATTAAAATCAAGTCTTGTTAAAACTGCAAGAATTCCAATTCCTGGTCAACAAAATATAATGACGTTAGGTGTTGTTAATATCAAAGACGCATTAGATGCGCTTTTTAATTCAAGTCCTGAACTTTTCAACGATTCCAACTGGGATTATTCAATTTATGTTAAAGATATCTCAGAGGAAGATGAACCATTTGTTGGTCATGGATTGATTTCAAAATTAATTAATCCTTCAAATGATAAATTGAATGATGATTTGTTGATTCCTGGTAGGGTTTGTGCTAATTTTGCTGCTTTGTTGAGTAATAAATCAGGTTCAGAAACTCTAGAAATTAAATTAAGATTAGCTAAGATTAGAAAATTACAACAACCACAAATTCCACAACAACCTCAATTACCACAATTACAAGAGACTCAAAAAGTTAATAAGAAACAATATCGTCGTTCCTCACTATCACAACAGAAAAAGGAATCTTCAGACACTGAAAATGAATTTGAAGATGAACCAAAATTCATTCAACCTAAAAATCCAAATTTAAACACCATTAATAATAATAATAACACTAATAATAACAATCTACCTAAAATGACGAGGTTTGTTAATAATAATCCAGCTCCTAAAGCTGCAAGAACTCAATCATTGCCTGTTTTTGAAAACATGCTGAAACCACCAGGTAAACCAATTGAAACTTTTCCAAGTGATTCAATTGCATTAAGAATTTATATGGCTGATAAACAAGGTAAAAATAATTCAAATAATTTAAATAAATCAATGGATTATAATCAAGCTAATGTTGCTAAAAGATTTTCATCAGATTTTATTAAATCTTCATCACCATCAACAAATCCAAAGAAAAAACAAAAGAAGAACACATCGACTTCAAAGAATAAAATCCCTGAAGATCATCAATTATATCAATCATGTTTCAATTGTAAGACATTAGATGCCAAAGGATGGAAATGGAATGAGTCAGAAGATTTATCAAAAAGAGGATTATTATGTTCATTATGTTATACTTATTTAAAAGAAAAGAATGTAATGAGACCTAAAAAATTATTTATTAAACAACAACAACAACAACAACAAATTACATCAAATTCAAGAAATTCAAAGAAATTATTGAATTCTTCTTCATCACCAAGTAGTAATCTTGGTAATGATACAACTCCTGCAACGACACCAATAAGATACATGAATTCAACAACCATTAAACAAACTAATAACCACAATAATAACAATAATAATAATAATTTACCATCATCATCATCATCATCATCATATTTGGATTCTTCTGATCCACTAACCGGGTTTGATGACATGATTAATGACTTGGATTTCCATTATGGGCCATTAACTGATATTGATCCATTACCACAAGACAATAATAATGATAAAGAAAACATTCCACCAAAGCCAAAGAATACTTCAATTGCTGCACAATTGCATGAATATCATGAACAACGAAACAAACAACAACCAACTCAACCTCAACATAGCACCATTAATAAATCAATTCAAATATATTCACCAAATAAGGCAACTCGTCAAACATCATTTGAAAAAATGTTAACTAAATCATTCAGTGGAGTAATTCCAAATCATAACAATCAATCAAATGCATTATCTTCACCAAGTGAATGGATGAACACTTTCTTTGAAGAAAATAACAATAATAACAATGAAGAATTAACACCAAAGGATCAATCTCCAATATTGAATGAATCACCAAAGGATATCACAGCTTGTAATACATTACCGTGTGATGAAGATGATGATAGTGGGTTAGATAATGTTTTGACACCAGGTGTTACTGTTGGTATTAGAGTTAATAATAATATGAATGGTGTTGGGAATGGGAAAAAGAAGTTGATTATGCCATCAAGTCCATTCATTAATGAGTCAGGTGGTTCTAGTGTTAGTCCACAGAAGTGAATTATGATGTCTATTATTATATTTCGATGTTAGTAATGTTATGAAATTATGAAATGATTAAATATGTGTTTATAAATGTCTATTTAATGTTATTTAATGAATTGTAATTGAGTGAGTAATACGTGTATTATTTATATTTAAATGTAATTTGCATGTATTTCAACATAATAAATAGAATAAATAATAGATAAATAATAGTAGCAATACCACCACCACATCAAAGCACTTCAAAACAAATACTTCAAAAGATCAAACTTCTCAACTTTATAAAAATCATTAACATCAACTTTTTTCATTTCTTCCATCGCTTGATCCCTTAATTCCAAATCCCCCACTTCTTCATACAACTTCGCCAAATTATTCAATGCATTTTTATAAACCATTGCACAATTCCCATCAATTTTCACAAAATCACGAGATTGTTTGATTGATCTGTTACACCATTCAATTGATTGTTTCAACATTCCTCTTTGATAAAGTAATTCAGCGATATAATTCAATAACATTGGTTCATCATGAAGAGAGACCTTCAATCTCAATGTATCACGATCTTTGAATTTTGTTTCTTTGATGATTTGGAGTAAGTTTAGGAATATTTCTAATGATTTTTGATGTTGTGTAGTTTTAGTGTATAATTTACCTAATTCTAGTAATGTCTCGTATGTTTCATTATTGATGTTTGATTGAAGGACGTCTAAAGTTATTGAACCATCGTTATTGATGAAGATAATATCATCGTTTAATAATTCATTGAATTTCAAACAATCCACTAAATAATCCTCTGCTTTTTTGAAATCTCCCTCTTTTGAACTGATTTTAGATTGGATTCTTAGACTTTGTGATCTTAAATCTCCTGATCCCAAATTCATTGGCTGATTAATCACATAAAGGTTCAATTTATTTGCATTTGTAACATCTTGAGATTCATATTTCAAAATTGCTAAACGAACCACCAAATCGAAATAATTTGATTTCCAATCATCATCATGCCCCTGTAATTCTTTCAAATTCAACAATTTGAATTTCTTCCCATCATCATCTAATTCACCTGGTTTCATGATTCCTTCCTCAATGCTTATCATTCTTAAACATTTAATCAATGCATCTTCAGCCATTTGAGGATCTTTTATATAATCCTGATAATAAACTGCGATTCTGAAATTAATATGATCCAACATTGTGAAACTTGAGGCAATGGGACCCATGTAGTCCTTAAGCACGTAGACACTCGCACCGTATAGTGCACTGAATGATAATAATGAGAGGGATGAGAATATGAGGATTCCTCGTAATGTGTTCTTAGTTAGGTTTAAAAGTGTTGCCTGGAATGGAGTCTTCACCTGGAATTTCTGGAAATGACGGACTGGAGTGAAATGAGGGTTCCTATAAAGAGACTTCTGAGTGATTCTGGAGGTGATTGAGTGGAATTTGAACATTTTGGTGATGAATTATGGATTTTATTAGTGGAGTAAGTGATATTTTTTTTCCATTTAAATACCCACACAGAGCAATTATCAAAGAGAATTAGTATGGACTCACTCCCACAAAGACTTCTACGATGGCTGATTCTCACGCCTAGGACTCCCTCCACGCTGCCCACGACCTCCACGACTCAGAACTACAAAGTCTGGAACAACAACCGGTCCATTTTCCTGTTTGGAGGACATTTTAAGACCAACAACACCAAAATCCCCGTTGTTTTGTTCACTGGATTGATGATTGTGCTGCCCATGGTGCTGTTCCTGGTCTTTGAAGCTCATTACGTCTGGCACCAGATTCATCCCTCGGTGGTTTTCATTTTCTGCTACTGTTGGGGAATCACCATCAGTTCGTTCATTAAAGCGTCCACCCAAGATCCAGGAATCCTTCCTAAAAACATCCACATGATCTCTGACTCACCAACAGAGTACTTGAGTTCCATCACGCTTCCCGGTGTGAGTGCAGACGTTGTGTTGAAATATTGCTCAACTTGTAATGATTGGAGACCACCACGATCTTTCCATTGCTCAGATTGTGATGAATGTGTGATGATTCATGATCATCATTGTAGATGGTTGGGCAATTGTATTGGATTTAGAAATCACAGGTATTTTTATTCATTTTTGATGTTTGGTTCGATCTCGTGTGTTTATATATGTGTTTTGTGTTATTATAGAAGTTTCAAGTATGATGAGATCCATGGAGTGAGTCTATTCATTGCAATCTTATCAAACGTTGTGTTATTATATCCATTATTACTACTGATCTATCACACTTATCTACTCTTCACACAACAAACAACAAGAGAATATTTAAGATCATCAGCGATCAATCCATTTAAATCAAAAGGTGATTATTTGATTGCCATAAAGACTTTGACCCATTCAAGAGGTTATAGCCTGATAAGGAGACGTGAGGTTTACGAGAAAGGTGATCAACGGTTTGAAAGGGACTGAATTAATGTGTATTTATTTGTATTGTATTTCTAATTGTGTTAATAGTTGTATCTCGTAGAGACATAAGTAGGACACTCTAATTCCCATAAATATTCACCTTCATGTTTCAATAAATTTTCAATACTTATCAATTTAAAAAATCGATCAGCATAACTTGGATCATTCACGATACAATCCATCTCACTCTCACGTAACAACTCAAAACTTCTTCCCAGTTCAAAGGAATAAGGCAGGGCAGTCATCATTTTTGAAGTGTCATTCAAACTTAGTGACAAATACGTTTCATTTAAACCATTTCCTTCATAGATGTATGAACTGGCATGTACTACTGTTGTGTCTTGTCTTTTAAAAGTTGGAAAGTTTCTGATTGTAGTGAATATTTCGAAAATATTGCTGATTGTCATCAACATACCTCCAATTGGTGTAGCTCCAATGATTTGTTTGATAATAATCAACACACTTCTCAAAAACGAATTAAACTTTCCTGTATTCTCATTAAATATCTCATAAGACCAGGGCATACGTGGCCATACTTTATCCTTGAATCTTCTATTCACAGGAACAGTCAAAGTCTGATTTTCATATCTCAATCCATTAACATCAATAAACGGTTCGATATTTTGTCCTAAACTCATCTCAAATATCATCTTCAATAGCATGGTATCATTAAATGCATAATAATGACTTTTAAACACATCAAGTTGTTTCACAATAGCCTCTTGATTAACGAACAATATCGTTTGTTTATTAATCATTGGTTTTCCTGATTCATTTATTTCAAACCCCCAATTTGCATGACGAATTGTTATTGATTTATTAAATGAGTGTGTACTTCGTGGTTTGAAATTGACGATTTCAATCGAGAGTGCAGAGATGCTGACTATTAGAGTGAGGAAGAAGAGTGTCGGTTTCATTAAATTGATGGAAAATTGATGGAATTGATTCTTTTTTGGGTGTAATCATTTTGATTTCAACGTCGATTAATTTCATAATATTGATGCATCATGAATTAACGGATTGCATAAGGTTGATGATTGGACATATGGTTGGGTTGAATTGATGGAATTATAGTGGAGTTATATGGGTGAATTCAATATATTTTATCAGATTTAATACGTGTATGATTTGTGTCATTAACTAATCATAAATATTGATATGGGACATAATTATTGTCTAAAGTATGGACATCCGCAATAATCGGAACATTATGTCCAATTTCAACCTTTAAAGTGGGTAATTATACATATTCCACCCTCATAAGCACGATAATCACATCACTTTTACCTCATTCTCGCTCAATTATTCAATAATTCTGAATAAAATCACAATAAAAATGATGAAATTGAAGATAAAAATTGTGTCAAATTACGTAATTTTTTTATCTTTACTTTTATCGATCGGAACTTTTTTACCCGAGGAGAAAAAAAAAGAAAAAACAAAAAATTATAAGAAAAATTTAATAAATTTTCACTTTTTTGTCTCTAAAATTCTTCAATTTATTCTTCAATTATTGAATTTATTGCTATTAATTTCACACAATGAAGATTTTCAGCAACGATTGTGAATTCCACTATCCCTGGGAACAAGTCACTGCAGCAAACTGGGTCAAGTACCCCAATGAAGTCTCTACCCATGTCATTGCCGTTGATGTATTAAGAAGGGAATTAGATGAAACATCCACTATTTTAACAACTGAAAGATTGATCACTTGTAAACAAGCAATTCCAAGGTGGTTATTGACATTGGTCGGTGGTAAAGAGGTCAGTTATGTTCGTGAAGTCTCTGTCGTCGATCTAAATCAACAAACATTGACTTTGAAAAGTGTTAATTTAACAATGGGTAATTTATTGAAAGTTTTCGAAACTGTCGTTTATAAACCAAATCCAATTGATTCCAACAAGACCTTGTTTCAACAAGAGGCTCAAATTACCGCATATGCTACATTTCAAAGAATCTGTAATAAGATTGAAGATTGGTCAGTTGATAGATTTAGAGATAATGCTAAAAAGGGTAAGATGGGATTTGATTCTGTATTAAAATGCATTGATGAATCATATGAGAAAGCCACTGAGAAATTAAACGATTTGGAGAAGACAAGTGAGGTTTTAGTCACTGAAATAAACGAATCTTTAGAGAAGGTTGTTAAGTCCGTTGATGATTCAATTGATAAAGTTAAGATTGAATTGGTTAAAGAAGCGGAAGGAGTTACTAGTTCCATCATTAAGGAAACTGAAACGATTTTAAAAGAAGCTGAAGTTGTTAAATCTTCAATTCTTCATGAATATTATGATTTTATTAAAAAGGCATTCAAAAGGGACTAGAGAGTCTCTTGGAGTTTATTAGATTTTATTATGGGAGGATATTTGTAAGGCATATAGTTATTGATTTTATACATGAAAAGTTATGATTAAATTACCGTAAACTCTCTTCTTTCTCATTAGAATTGTGGCACAAAACTGACATATAAATATATTATTTCACAAAAATTTCACTTTAATACCCGGTTGATTATAGAAAGATAAATCTCTACTACTCTCAGTAAAATGCCCACAGAGAACACACCTTTACTCAAAGGTGTCAGAGACGACATTCTCTTAGACCCAACCACTGAACTCCCGGGCTTCATCGCGTCAGAATTACAACAGGACGAGTTATTACAAAACCCATCATATACTACTTCTCATCACATCAAAACAATAGAAAATGAAAATGATCAACTAGAATCAGGTAATGAAGAAGATCTAGAGGTCGAGACCCTGCCTAAGAGACAAATCGCAATCATTTTACTATCATTGTACGTTGGTGTGTTTCTAGCCTCATTAGACTCCACAATTGTGACTACATTAAGTAGTAAAATTGCAAGTGAATTTAATTCATTACCAAAATTATCATGGATTGCCACTTCATATTTAGTCTCTGCATCTACATTCCAACCTTTATATGGTAAATTGAGTGATATATTCGGACGCAGACCAATTTTATTATTTTGTAACGTTTCATTCACAATAGGTTGTTTAATTTGTTCAATTTCATCAAATATTGAAATGTTGATCATTGGAAGATTCATCAGTGGTGCAGGGGCAGGTGGATTGACTTCTTTAGCCAGTATATGCTGCTCTGACTTGATATCATTAAGACAACGTGGATTATTTCAAGGGATATTGAACGTTTCATTTGGTTTAGGAACTGCAATTGGTGGGTATGTTGGTGGATTGTTTGCAGATAATGAGAATTTAGGAGGTTGGAGAGGTTCTTTTATGATTCAAGTCCCTATTAGTTTATTAAGCACGTTTTTAATCCATTATAATTTGAAATTGCCTAAGAGTTCATCTGGGTTAGGTGTTGAAAATGGAGATATTTATAATAAATTGAAGTTAATTGATTGGTATGGATCAATTAGTTTGATTACTTCATTGTTATTATTTTTAACATTAGCTTCAATTGGTGGTGAAGATGGATTTGAATTTAATAGTTTCAAATTTATCATCTTTGCCTTAATTACAATCTTATCAATTTTGTTATTTATTTATATTGAATTGAGATTAGTGAAAAATCCAATATTACCATTAAGATTCTTATCAATTCCTACAGTTTTAGGTGTTTCAATTTCTAATTTTTTCACAACGTTGAGTTTTTTCACTATAAGTTTCATCATCCCAATTTATTTCAAAGTAATATTTGATTTAAATTCAATTGAAATTGGGAAAAGATTCTCACCAAATTTCATTTCAGTTATAGTGGGTTCATTAGGTTCAGGAATCTACATGAAATTAACAGGTCAATACAAAACATTATTATTAAGTTCTGGTTTTTTCATCATTTTTGGTAATTATAGAATCTTGAACCTAAATTCAAATTATTCAACATTAGAACAGTATTTATTACTATCAACACCAGGATTAGGTGGATCTATGTTAATCACTATAACATTATTAGCATTGATTGCAGCGGTACCACATGAACATCAAGCTTCAACTACATCAATTAGTTATTTGTTTAGAAGTTGTGGTTCAACGTTAGGTGTTTCTATTGGTTCTGAAATTTTTAATAAATCATTGAAATATTATCTTAATGTTGAAGTTTTAAAACATTTAGGAAATGGACATAATTTGAAAGAATTAAATGAGATTATTTTTAAGGCATTACATTCTTCAGAATACATAAGAGATGGATCTCCAAGTTTCATTAGAGATAGTTTGATTTTAAGTTATGAAAAATCATGTAAGAATTCATTCTTGTTTGCATTTGCTGGGTCAATTGGGACGTTTTTAGGATTGTTGTTGATTAAAGAGTATATTTTACATTCATCTGTTAAAAGGTCATGAGTTATATTGTTTAATATTAAACTATGAAAAATCCATCATCTTTTAAAGTTTCCCAATCATTAAATTTATTAAAATCGTCAATATTTAAACTTTTTAGAAATTGTTTTGGTTTATAATTGTTATTAAAAATTGGTTTCATGTTTATATCTTCTTCATTGTCATTATCATTATCATTTATATCATTTGTGGTTGTATCATTAGTGTTTCTTATATATGGTTCATTCAATATATTATGACTAAATAATTTCAAAATTCCAATATTTAAATCATCTTTAATAATTTTTTGTAAATTATAATCAACATATTTCAAAGGATGATTCCTTATAAATTTGAAAAAAACAAACATTAAAAAATTATAAAAAATTTCATCTTTCTCATTCAATTCATTGATTCTAATTTGTCTTGTTAACAAATCTTCAAAATCGGTAGAGATCCTCATCCAATTTCTTGAAATTTGATTTAATTTATTGAAAATTCTAATATGATTAACTAAATGTGATAATTCAATGAATAAATATATTAATTTTGAATTTATCCCATATATCAACCCTTCATTTACATCATCATTGATGAATTTAAATTCTTGAAACAAGTTATCGTATTGATTATAATCATCATCATCACTGTCACTTTCATCACCATCACCATCATCAATATTATTATTAATATTAATATTTGGCTCATCATTGAATTGAACGATAAATGACGGTGGAATCGGTTCATCTTTCAAATCATCCTTATTCGTTCCTGGAATTCTTATGATTTGATCAATGGGTGTGTCATGAATTGTGATCTTAACGTTAAATTGTTTATTATTTGATGGAATTCTTCTTGATTCATAATCATATAATTTAGTGGGATCTGAATCTTCTTTAATGACAGGGATGTTGGAATGTGGTTTAAATAAAGAACGATGTTTTAATAGATTGTAATCTTGCTTTAAATCTTTATAATAATTTTGATATTTTGGAGTCATTATATAATTTGATGAATTTATTAGATGATTTGATGATTTTAAAAAAATATAATATTTATAAATTAATGCGTTTGTGTAAGGGGTGTGTAGTTTTGAGTCATGTGTGAATAATTCAGGTTGATGGATGTTTAAATTTGAATTGATTATTATTTTAAATATGATTAACATAATGAATTTATTGAAAGTTAATAAATTATTGGTTGAATTGATTAACGATATTATGTCATCTATTGAATCATTTAAGAATAAATCAACTTTATTATAAAAATTCCATATTTTTTTGACGTTTTCCTTAGTGGTCATCAATTTCATTAATTGTATAATAATAATTGATAGTAAATACATCAAATTAAATTTGAATTCAATTGAATTCTCATCATTTGCAATGAAAAAATCAGCTATGGTTAGTTTCAAATCATTAATAATGTTCAAATTCGGGAGTATTGGTTCTTTATTCTCAATGAATGATTCAATTAAATGGATATCTTTTAATATATCAGCTTTATTAACATTATTATTAATTGATAATCTATTCAAATAAAATGGTCTTATAACAACTTCATCCAAAATGACCTGTTTTCTTCTATTATTAGCCACGGGCACTTTCTTATATCTAAACGAAGCGAAAGGACCACATTTAGAAGCACCACGATCAATATTATCAAGATCCATATCAATGTCATTATAATAATCATATAACCACCATTTACACAGCGCAATATCGCTTCTTTGAAACACATTGTTTGGCTCTTGATTTTCAAATTCGACACAATCACCAACAGCATTGACAATCAGTACACTTGACCAATTCAATTTGATCAAATAACCTTCACATTGTAATTTTGATTTAACACATTTAAAACAATTTGGCTTTTCTCCATCACATTTGATTCTTCTTCTTCGACAAGTCCAGCACCCAACTGCTGTTCGTTTATGCTGTTTCTTCTTTATGGGCGGCATGGGACATTTTACTGATGGCGGTGGACTCTTAAAAGAATTGTTTACTCAAGTGTTTATCGTTTGTTTATAAGAGTCACAATTTTATTTCCCCCGATTTTTTGACTCCAGAAATCGGAAATTTTAAACGAATTTCTAGAGTTCGGCAATGATTTCCGAATATTGAAAAACCGTAAAAATAAGCGAATCTCGGATATTTCTGACGTTTTTTAAGTGAATTTTTAACCGAGAATTTCTCTTATTTTTTCCTTTAGTTGATTTTTTACACAAAGATGATGTTTTTTATTTAGTGATGCCATTGAAAAATCACAGAGATCATTCAGATTACAAAATTTATATATAAATCTCATCATTTCTTTCTTAATTTCTTTCATCTCTTTCACTCTCTCCATCCACTCATAATATCAATGTCACTCAGACACAGATCTCTACCTCTTCTAAGAAGAGCAATCAACACTTCACAACAATCAAAATCTGCTATTCCACAACCATTAACTTCAACTCCTCCACCACAACAACTTCCACCAGTTAATAAAACTTATTTAGATTCATTATCCAACAAACTACTATTTTCTTATGCTTCAATTGGTCTATGTACCATTAATAAACCAATCTTAAACTTAGTTATTAAATTATTCCCATTGATTCCAACTCCATTATTAGATTTCTTCATTGGTAAAATTTATGTTGGTGGTAACACTCCAAGTCAAGTCTTACAAACTGGTAAAGAATTATCTAAAAGAGGGATCAATAATTGTTTGTTATCTTTAACTATTGAAGATTCAGAAGGGACTAAAAACATTGATATTAAACATATCATTGATGAAACACTATCTTCAATTCATACTATTTTAAAACCACATTTATTAGAATTATTATCCAAAGCACAAACTGAAGATGATATTAATTCAATTCCACCAGGATATATTGTTTTGAAACCATCTGCCATTATCTCTAATCCAAACCAAGTTTTGTTAAATTATAATAAACCAGAATTTGCCAAACAATGGAAACAATTAAATGATAATTGTTCAATCATAACTGAAGAAATCGTTAAAGTTAATAAAGAATTGAATAAATTATATCCATCTAGAAAATCGCCATTTTTATTAACTTGTATAGATGCTGAAAAATATGATTTACAAAAAGATGGTGTTTATGAATTACAAAGAAATTTATTTCAAAAATTTAATAAATTAGGTGAATCTATTCAAGTTATTGGTACAATTCAAATGTATCTAAATGATTCTTTTAATCAATTGAAATATGAAGACACTTTAGCTAAACAATTGAATTATAGAATTGGGTTCAAATTAGTTCGTGGTGCTTACATTCACTCTGAAAAGCAAAGATCTGTTATTCATGCCACTAAAGAAGATACTGACATTTCATATAATCAAGGTATCGAATATTCATTAAATGATATTGCTAAAAACAAGGAAAATTCAACAATTGGTCATTTAATCGTTGCTACTCATAATTCACAATCTTCAAGATCTGTCGTTGATGTTCTATCTAAAGATTCAACTAATTCATACCTTAAAGCCAATGTTGTATTAGCTCAATTATTAGGAATGTGTGATGATTTAACTTTTAACTTGATTGAAAAACATGGTGTTAAAAACATTATTAAATATGTGCCATGGGGTCCTCCTGTTGAAACTAAAGATTATTTATTAAGAAGATTACAAGAAAATGGTGATGCTGTTAGAAGTGATAATGGTTGGCCATTAGTTAAGAATGTTTTGAATGTTTACAAAAGAAGATTGTTTGGAACTAATTAGATTTTTCATTCATTTCATCATCATTTTAACGAATTTATTAATATATTGTAACATTATTTTCATATAGACATGCATAGCATTATTTATTATTATTATACGACTAAAGATTTATTATAATTGTAGTGCTTATTAATTACATTCTAAATAATTGTTCTTGATTTTCTTCTTCGTCATCGTCAATAACTTCATCAATATCATGTTTAATGATTGGATACTTCACTTTTTGTGTCTCTTTAATAAATTCATTGACTTTAGATCTATTTCCAGGAATGATTATTGAATTTGAGTAAACTTCAATAATTTCATCATTGAAATCATTGGAAGTTTCAATATGTTCATTTTGGATTTCATCAGGTGTTAATTCTTCAAGAAATAAATCACTGTAATAATCCTCATCATCATCGATACTATGATTGTTGATATTTTGAAAGAATTTAGGATTTGATGACCTTTTATTTGATTCAACTTTCCATAAGAATAACTCTAAATTTTTCTTTTCTAAAGTGATTTTTTTATTTAACAATTCTAATTCATTCAAAGTTTTTTCCTTTTCATAAGTTTCATTGATTTCTTCATCATTTTCTAAATTCATTTCAATTTCGTAATATTGTTCAGTTAAATTGTTAATTTTACTATGAATCATTTTCAAACTTTCATTAATTTCATCATCATCATTATTCTCATTATTTTTAGGCTCATTGATTTCAATTTCATATAATTCTTTCAGCCCAAATTTTTCTAAATATTTTTCCTGCTCTAAATTTTTATGAAATCTATCATAATCATCACAATCTTCATTCTCATTTGATAATTTAAACCATTTTAAATCATCATCAATTGATGAATCTTCTTCAATGTTATCAATTATGAAATTCCCATCTTTATCCATTTTTTCAATTTCTTCTAATTCTTTGTTAATTTGTTCATTTATAGGTTCCATTAATTCTACAAATTCAGACTGTTTGGGAGCTGATGTATCTAATAATTTTCGGAGCTTTTTTGTTCTTAAAGAATTAATCTCTTTTCTAAATTTAAGTAATTCTGAATTATTTAAATCTTTAGGAAATGGTAACTGTCTTTTCTCACTCAATTCATCAGCTTCTTTTTCAGTGAAGTTTAATACTTCATTATATGGAATATGTCTTTCAATTCTTCTTTTCTTAGCATAGTGATTATGAAAATCTTGATCAAAGATATAAGTTGTAGAAGGATACAAATAACCAAATTTTCTTTTAGGAAATGTTGCCATTCTTTTAATTTCACGACCTTGTTCATCAATTGATAAAAGTGGAAAAAATTTTAATGGTTCATCATAATATATTTCAAATCCTAGATTTTTGGAAAATTCTTGATAATATAATGGTTTTGATAATGGTCTTTTAAGATTCAACGAATGAAATAAACTTATGATTTCACTTTTTTTGTCAAATGTGTATGATAATTTGAATTCTGGAGATTTGATTATTTCAAAACTTTTCACTTGTGTATTATAAACTTTTTTAATAATTAATTTTTGGATGAATGATTGTATTACATCTATGATTAGTGAAGTTAAATATTGTTTTAATTCTTTTGTCATCTCAATTGGATGTGGAGATCCTATTTCATTAAGATGATTTAAACCATAATAAAATTTAGACATTTCAAATAATTTATTAAAGTTAATTAATTCATCTTTTTCATCGGGAGTACCTTTTTTATTATTCCTAGTCTTTGGAATTTTATCATAGAACTTGTTATGTTTAATAAGATGATTATCTTTGAGAATTAATGGATCTGATTCTTTTGATAATTTTTCTTCAATTCTAATGGCTGATTCGTCTATTTCTATTGCACTTGGGAATTCGCTCCAATGGGCTAATTTCTCACAATAATCTTCATCATATTTATAATCTTGATATGAAATGTTCAATAAATTATAATATTCATGGATTTGTAAAGTTGACTTTGTTTTAATTTTTGATTGAATCTTTTCGATCTCATTTATACCGTACCTTGCTAAGAACTCAAAGAATAAGTCTTTTTCATGTTCAGACCAAGTGTTCGTTATTCTTGTTATTCTGAAATCAGATGGATATGATGCGTCATGTTCTCTACTAATTTCTATATGCAGATTCTCCCTTGATTTTGATTGTGATTGCCACGGTCCGTTGAAATGCTCTATGACATGCTGATTGTAGGCTTCCGTATACTTGCGGACATCCATGAATGATTGAATTATCAAAATTAAATGAAATAGAATTAAAATAAAAAAGAATCAAATATTTTTTTAGATGAAAAAGTCATGAACAGTTTTTGGTGTTTGGATGTTTTTTCTATTTGATGTTGCGATTCATGAAATCTTGATGAGTTTTGGAGTTCAACGGATGGTTTAAATGCGTGTCCTGGTTGGTGGTGGCAGCTGGCTTCTGTCTGAATGTTGTTTGTCTCCAGCTCTTCTTCAAGGGCTTTTTTGAAATGGAAGAGTTGGTGGATTTTGAAGAATTTGATGGATTTTGCCTCTTTTCTTTCTCTTCTTTCTCCCTCTTCAACTTCTGGAGCTCTTTAAGAAGTTCTTCGTCATCGCTTTCGTCATCACTTGATCCGTCGTCGTCACTTTCACTTTGTTCTTCTTCTTTTACGTTTTCACCGTTGTTTTGAATATTAGTATCAATACTGTCTTCATTATCACCATCACCAGCTTCAGCACCTGCAACACCACCTTCAATCCTCTTCATCACATTTGCCTCACTCTTCACACCCTTCAATTCCTCGTCTAACTCATCTAACTTCCTTTTATGCTCACTGAAATCAACTTGAGCCACCTTTCTGTACTTCAAATTCTTGTGAGTCGAGCCGCCGTGGAGAATTTTACTCCCACCGTTCGCGTATGGATCCCTAGCTCTTCTGCTCTCGAATGTGGGTCTGTGATTGGTGGTCATTGTGTCGGTTCTGTGTCTGTTTTTTTTGGTTGTTGTGGTTTCAAATAAAAATATCAGAGTTTCATTTTTTCAAATCATTTTTTTTTTGGTTTTCTGGATGAAAAGTTATTTATAAATCTGATATTTCAGTGAAACTCAAATGCAGACTATAAACGTCCCTAAGATGGTCTCAGTCAGGGATTTCGCCTACCAGCCAAATCATCCGCTCCACTACGGACCACTCTATGCTCAGCTCCATTCCGCAGCCTACACAACCGATAAAGATGAGATACCCTGGGATGAAAACACTACTCAAAACTCAAATATCGAAAATGATCAAAATGCTCAACATCAAGAATATGATGATTCATTGAATAATATCCAGGGTAAAGCCATTGCACTCTTTGATTTCATCCCAGAAAATGATAATGAATTTGAACTAAAAGAAGGCCAAATTATTTGGATTAATTATAGGCATGGTCAAGGTTGGTTAGTTGCTGCTAATTTTCATGAAAATGATGATGGGAAATCAGAGGTTATTGATAATGAACATAGTGGACTGGTTCCTGAAGAGTATGTTCAATTATTAGATCAATGAACTACTCGTTTAACGTTTTTTATTTGGTTTTTTGTTACTTCTCATATGTCTCATTTCTATAATGAACTGTTTTTTTCAATTGCATTTTGTGTTTTAACTTTCCTGACTCTTTACTAATCATTCTTTATGTTGTTTTTTTCATCTTTATTCTGGTATATATATTATTTCATTCTTATTATTGTTTTATCACAACTGAAAATTAGAACCATAATTACTCAATAAAGTCGGCAGATGATCACACATACCATCACGTCTACTTATAATTAAGAAGTGGATTAGCATATATATATTTATTCACGCTTCTAACGTTTACAATGACAATTCCTTTTTTGTTACTTTATTTTTCCTTTATTTGTTTTTAATGCTATTCCAACTTTAAATTCAAATATTCCATGAATTCGTAATAATAACGCCATTTAATATCAGAATATGGACTAATTAAGCTTCTTTCAATTCACTAAATCAATTTCTTCTCTACTTCGTGTATGCTTCATGGGCATGTGGTATGTATTATGTGCTCAACCTTTTTCTATTGTAATTTGGTGTTTTTAATCTTCAAATTTTTTGACACAATTTAAACTTCTTCGGAAATCGGAAATATTAAAATAGTCCTGACTCTTAAATCCTGTTATTTCCGTGAATTATAATACAATCTAACAAAAATATACAAAAAAACACCAACAATAGAACACAAATACGATATTCGATATTGAAGTAAACTCATATAATAATGAAAGTATTTATCACTGGTGACTGGTGGACCGTGGTTCTGGATTCATAGGAAGTGTCCCCATCAAAGAATTGATTGAAAAAGGATATACAATCTCTGCTCTATCAAGATCATTAGAATCAACCAAAAAGATCCAGTTAATTGACCCAACAATACAAATTATTAAAGGTTCATTAGAATATAACGAAATTATTCAAAAAGCTGTCAAGGATTCAGATGGTATCTTTCATTTAGCTCATGATTTTAAAGAACTACAAACTGCAAATGAAGTGGATTCAAGAGTAACAAGAATTATAGGTGAGGCATTAGAAGGAAGGAATAAAATATTTATCTACACTACAAGTTTATCACCATTTGGATTTTTCCTCGATGATGATCATGAATTTATCACAGAAGATACTGAAGTTGATCAATCTAAAATCCAGATTGGTTTTGAAAGACTCCTTAATGAACAATACACTTTAGCTTTACAAGGTACTAAAGGTACTGCCGTTAGATTAGCACCAACGGTTCATGGTGCAGATGATCATGGCTTTGTCCACAATAAACTTCTAAAAAATTAGGATTTGCTGGATATAAAGACGATGAACAAGTTGAATGGGTTGCTGTTACCAAAAAAGACGCAGGTAAGTTATACGTTAAAATCATTGAAAATGGTGTTAAAATCATTGAAAATGGTGGATTTGCTGGATATAAAGACGATGAACAAGTTGAATGGGTTGCTGTTACCAAAAAAGACGCAGGTAAGTTATACGTTAAAATCATTGAAAATGGTGATTCTGGTAAAGCATACCATGGCTTTACAGAACATGTTAAAGTCAAAGATTTGTCTAATAAAGTTGCTGAAGAATTAAGTGTCTCAGTTAAAGGTTTAACCCGAAAAGAATTAGAACAAAGTTATCCATTCCCAGTTGGTTTATTCTTAGGTACAAATTTCAATGTAGTTCTGAAAAGACTCAAAAGGAATTGGATTGGAAAGCTGAAAATCCAACTTTATTGGAAGATATTAAGCTGTAAGTATATTTTGAAATAGATGGTTGATAGAGTTTGCTTTGATGCATTTGTAGTTTTTGGACTCAGTAATCTGTAGTGCATTTGTCTTAATCCTGAGCTCGAAGATGCTTAAAGATAAACAATAGCTTACTAACCAATAACCGTACAATTTCAGTAAACTAAATCCCGAGAATCGTCATAATTCATAATTTAGCACTTTACGCTTTTGTATAATTGAATTTCGATTATGTTTTCTTGAGCGCCTATTGGAGTAGTTGACAGAAGTTCAATATACCCTCGCATTATATGCTATCTTAACTTGATATATAAAGCGCTGTGATTAGATTCTTGAGATTTATATTACATTACATATTAATGGAGTTTATACGCGTGTTTTTGTAGATGTTTACATTTCATTTTCAAACTTTTTAATTTGATTATAAAAAGAGCGTGATTTCCCATTTTTTTGATCCGTTAATTATCACAGATTCTATTTTCAAGCTTTAGTTCAGTCAAACTATTTGTGCCTTTTATGATGATGTTCTTTGAGTTAAACTCCTTAATAACTAGCTTTTTATTGATACACTTGTGAACATTGCACAAGCTCGTTATATTCCTTACACTTTGGAATGTATTTGATTTCATTAATCGATCTTTCAATGATGTCTTGACTACAATCATTTAATTTTGGAATGTACTTGATTTTAATTAATCGATCTTTCATTAATAATATATATGACTATCCATATTTGTTCTATTTGTAGTTATTCCTAACAATTACATTCTTCATTTCACCTAAAATTGTATATTATAAAACTTATTCATCATCACTATCGATGATACCTTCCCAGTTATCTTCATTAATTTCATCATCGTATTCATCTTCTTCAAGACCAGAGACTTCAATTGCACCACCTAATTCAGCCAGTAAGAACTGAGTATGTTGTAAAATATCAGCATCTAAATCTGCATTATTTGAATTATTA
This sequence comes from Phaffomyces opuntiae, assembly GCA_003707165.2. Classification (NCBI taxonomy): domain Eukaryota; kingdom Fungi; phylum Ascomycota; class Saccharomycetes; order Phaffomycetales; family Phaffomycetaceae; genus Phaffomyces; species Phaffomyces opuntiae. The sequence continues at coordinate 63,559 of PPNH02000072.1, forward strand.
ACGATTTTTAAAATCATTGAGAAATTGATTTTACATTTTTGTAATGATTTTAATTCATCTTCAAGTTTGATTTGATTTACTTCAACTTTGAAATTCTCAAATAATTCAGGTTGAAATTCTTTATTGATTTTATAATATTGATTTTTCTTTAATATTAAATAATTAGAAAATCCTTCAATGTATAAACTTTCTAAATTATTAGAGTCAATATCCCTAATTGAACAACTTATCACACTTCCAAGTTCATAATTTCCTAATTCAATACAAAATCTAGAAAGTGTTAATAAAGGTTGAATTAATTCAATATATTCTGTTGAAACATCATCATTTAATTCATTACTATTGGATTGCTCTTCTAATTCCAATTTCTTAACTTGAAAAAATTCCCATGATTTATTGATTGCCATTAATGCTTCATCGTCTAATTGTTGTGAGATTCTAATTGATGCCAATAATGACCAAGTTTCAGGATTTGTTTCATCAATTTCTAAACTTTGTTGGATTAATTCATTACAAACAGTTTCCGCTTGTGGCTCCATACATAGATCAGTCATCCAAATTTCAATCTTACTGAAAATAGCACTATTAACTTTCTTTATAATTTGTTTTAATATAACATCATTGGTATTATTATTTTGAACTTGTGCTTGTAATAATGAAATCCCTTGATCAATGAACTCTAACCCTTTAACACCACCAATTATTTGACCAACATATAAGAATTTCTCCGCCCCATGTTGGCCTTGTGGATCTAATTCTATGGATTGATTTAAATATTTGAATGCTTTTTCAACTTTACCAGTCTCTAAATATGCTTCACCAAATACGGCAAGAAATTCTGGATCTTGAGAGTGTTGTTCCTTCAAAGGTCTCAATAGTTTAATTGCCTCATCTGGTCTACTTGATTCTAGCAATGATCTTGCTTCTTGAACGGAACTCATTCTGTATTTTATCCACTCAAATCATAGTTGAAGTAACTGATCAAATGGTAAAATAAATTTTTTTAAGCGATGAGGCTGACGTAAGCAGGATTTAGATTTTAGATTTTGTTGAAAAAATTCGAATCAGAAGGCCATCTGAAAGTGGTTGAAAGTAGTGGAAAGCACCATGGATTACGCAGAAGAACAGCAACAGGAACTAGAGATCCTAGAGAGTATCTACCCTGACGAACTCACAGTTCACTCACCTACAAATTTCGATATAAATCTCCTTCTAGACACCTCATCAGATAGAAAACATAGACTTAAATTATCAATTACTTATCCAGAAACTTATCCAGAAGTTGCACCAGAGATTGAAGTTGGATATGGTGAATTATTAGATGGTGATTATAAAGAAGAAGAAGAAGAACACTCCGAGGATGAAGAAGAAAACGAAAATAAAGTGGTTATAATAGCAGAAATAATTGATTTTGATCAGGAAGATTTACAACAATTAAGAAATTCTTTGATTGAAGAAGCCGTTGATAATGTTGGTATGCCTTCTGTCTTCACACTAGCGTCATCCTTGAAAGATCGTGCTGAGATCATGTTTGAAGATAAAGTCAAATACGAACAAAAAGTTCATGATGATAAAATGTTAGAAATTGAACGTGAAGAACAAAAGAAATTTTATGGGACAAAGACAACACCTGAATCATTCAATGAATGGAGATTGAAATTTAGAAAAGAATTGGGTATTGATGATAGAATTGCAGAAAGAAAGAAAATATATCATAAGGGTAAAATGACAGGTAAAGAAATCTTTGAAGCAGGTCTTGCAGGTGATGAAGATATCGATGACATCTCGGCAGGAATTGAGTCTATATAATAGGTACTACAGTAATATATCATAATTTAAAAGCATTCAAACAACTTGTAGAATCATTTATTAGAGAAAATAACAGTTATTTAAATAATTTATAATTCACCAGATTTGGAAACAATTAAAGTGGTTTTAGTAGCACCAGAGTTTGAACCTAAAGATTCAATTTTCTTAACAACGTCCATACCTTCAATGACTTCACCGAAGACAACGTGTTTACCATCTAACCATGGAGTAACAACGGTGGTGATGAAGAATTGAGAACCGTTAGTACCTGGACCAGCATTGGCCATTGATAATAAACCTGGTCTGTCATGTTTCTTGATAAAGTTTTCATCAGCGAATTTTTCACCATAGATTGATTTACCACCGGTACCGTTACCTCTGGTGAAATCACCACCTTGTAACATGAATTGAGGGATAACTCTGTGGAATGGAGAACCTTGGTAACCGAAACCTTTTTCACCAGTACATAAAGCTCTGAAGTTTTCAGCAGTTTTTGGGACAACATCGTTGTATAATTGGAAGACGATTCTACCTAAGTTTTCACCGTTTGAGGTGACATCAAAGAAAACTTTTGACATTTTAATTAATTGAATTGAGGATATAAAAAGGGGATTAAGTAGAAAGCAAAGAATTTATTTCGTTGATTTTTTTTTTTATTCTCTTCACATGTGGAATTGTATAGAAGGTTTTTTTTATTTTTGGAAATTACGTAATTTGGTCTGAGAAAAGGGAGGGTGACTGATTTAAGTATAGAAAGTGTCCGGATTGGGTTGTGCTGATGTTGCATGAGTCTCAACTGATGAGTGTTTGATCTGGAATTGCGGTGTATGTAGAGTATCTGTTGGTAAAGAATTGTGTTTATAATATATTTTCATGGTAGTACACCAAGTGTCATATCTCAATTCCTTTTTGTGGTTGATAAAATTGTGTGTAAATTATAAGTTCAACAAATGATTCAACTCAACCACTTGTTCATATTAACCTAATAAATATGAACTATACGGTCAATGATGAGAATTTCGATCCATTCAATGATTCTAAACAGTTATACTATAAAAATGTCAACTCAATAAGATCAAGACCAAACACCTCGATGACTCCAACGTTAAGACGTGGTAATCATCAATCTAAAAACATATCTCCATTAAAGCAAAGACCATCAAGTCAAAAAAGATCATCATATCCTATGACTAGACCGAACACTACATCTTCCTACTCAAGACCTAATTCTAAGAAACTATATAATCGTTCAAATTCAATTCATTTCAATCCAAATTCAAATTCAAAGTCTCAATCTATTTATTCATACTCTCCACAAAAGTATAAATCTATAGTTAATTCAAAACCTACCAAATCATCTTCAACCGTTGTTGTCATTGGTGATTCCAAATGTGGTAAGACTACATTAATCAACAATTATTTAAAAGCAACCACTTCCAAAACCAAGCCAAAAAATTCCAAAAAGGAAGATACTGTTAACTTATTTGAAAATTATGAAATTGATATCTTTATTAGAAATTTCCAGAAGACTATCAATATGCAAATTTGGGATTTTCCTGGTGATGAAATGTTTGATAGATTTCGTCCAATTTCATATTTTAGTTCAAATTTTATATTGATTTGTTTTAATTTCAATTCAACCAATTATGAAACATCTTTAAATAATATTAAAGATAGATGGATTCCTGAAGTTGAAACATATACTGATTCAAATGTGGTTAAGTTCATAGTTGGGATAGACAGGAATCTGAATGGTTATAACTATAATAAAAAAGTTCCAAATTTTAGTTATTTTCATAAATTTTCAAAGGATTTGAATTGTAAATATTTGGAATGTTCATTGAATGATTTAAATTCAATTGAAAGAATCTTTGATAGATTAGCCAGTATGCAAGCAACTAAAGAAAATGATGAATTACTTAAAAATCATAAATTAAATGGTCAATGTATTAATAATATTAGTAATGTTAATAGCAACAATATTAAAAGATCAAATACGTTCATCAACAATATTAATAAAGCTAGTAAGGATGTTTTATATTTAGATGATGCTTCAGTCGCCAAAAATTTAGATTTGAATAATAATGACGAGCCTTTACCAGATACTGTTGGGTATAGAAAGACTTCATATTCAAGAAAAAGACATGCATGTTCAATAATGTGATTTTATGAATTGAAAAGTTTCATTTGCAATTTATTCATTAGATTTGATACATAAAACACACTAAATATACATAAAATTTATAGATCCATTTTTTTCCTCATTATTTATCATTAATTATCTTTATCAGGGTTCGTAGCTTCCTTTGCTTCACTTTCTTTAAGTATATTATCAGGTTGTTGAACTTCAGTATTATCTTCATTTGTAACAGTGTTATCATCATGACTACCACCTCTCAAATGGTTTAATTGAGCAGCACCATCATAAAAGTTCTCCCACAGTTTAGAAACGTTTTTAAATTCTTCACCGACTTGAATAGTACTACCAATTGATTGATTTAATGAATCTAAATTATTTAAAATTGAATCCATGGTTAATGAAATCTCAGTGATGTATAAATCTCGTTGTTTTTCGAAATATGTTGGTTCTTTGGAATGATGTGATGTTGTCTTCTGTTTCTTGTTTGCTGTGACGCTCATTGTGATGTGTATTTCAGTCTTATTTAGTGAATTATTTGATGATGATGAAAGTTACTGGTCGACGTTGTACGCGTTTGGTTTTTGTTTTGTTTTTGTTTTTTTTTCGCGCTTAATAGGACCAATTCCCGTAAGGATTTTCACCGATCATAAATATTTTTTTTGAACATAAATTTTTGGTAGTTACCCTCCCCACTGGAACTCCCTGGAATTTTTGATTCAGCTCCTTGACACGAAAT
>PPNH02000073.1:0-67798 GCA_003707165.2 Phaffomyces opuntiae
ATTATCAACAGAGTGGCTTTATCAAATCAACCTGATCATTCAATTGAAACTGATTAACTTTTCATTATAAATTTTAAAGTTAAACTTCAAGTTAAATTGATACTTATATTATTTATACACTATATAACTATGAAAATACTCTAATACTACACATTTATGATAACTCGACTAACTATATTAATTTGTAATACGAAAATTGTAACTGTCATTCATAAAACTTTCTAATATATTAACTCACACCTACAACACATAAACTACTGCGACATCGTACAATAAAAACAATTTTGTTTTATTAACATTAAATATTCTAACTGAACAATCAGGAACCGAGCTTGCTCGGTTCTACTTGTATATATATATATTTAAAATTTTGAAATTATACAATATTATTCTCAATTAAAGATAACTAGATGGAGACTTGAAAGTTGACATAAAACACTTGTGGAAAATAGTGGAATTTCAACATTGACTTAGTGGTTAAGCCTTACACTTATTACAATGTCTCATGTCACCCTCAAAGACTTGTTCTACAAAATATTAGATTCCAAAGAACCCGTGATTCCTGAACTTGCAAAAGTGCTAGAACATACCAGCTTGATAGAAATATCCAAAATTTGCTTGAATCCTCGTGATAAATATTATGATCCTCAGACTGACAAGTGGAAACCTTCAGCTGAACAAATTCTCAGATTTGCTGTTAAGTGCCATAGACTCTATTGTAGCTCTGATTTTTCCGTATTTGAATCGTTCCATCCCCCAGAACGTTTTAATGATCAGGTTGAAGAGGAATTTGATGTCAGCTCGGTTATTAACTCAAGAGCAACAAAATACTCAAAGGGTTTCTCATTTTTTCCTGTAATTTATTATGATAATATTTTGAATGACATATATGAAAGAATAAGCATCTTTGATAAGGATTTAATCAAGAGGAAAGAGAAAGAATTAAAAGATTCAGATGACAAAAGTAGCACTGCAGATACAATTATTCTGAGATCATGAGACAACCTCAAGAAGATCTTTGAAGTTAAAAAGAAAATCAAAACTGCAGCATACTTGAAACAAACCGTACAAAGATCAATAAACGACATTTTAGATTCAGTTAACGCTGAATTATTTGATGAAACTTTCATTATTAATACAGGAAGTTCTTATGAATTCCCAAGTTCTCAAAAACATCCTAGACAAGTCAGAAAATCCAAAGTTCTGAATATCGTATTTGGAAAGAGAAACATTGCGTTAGCTCACTTTGAAATTAAAACATTTATTAAAGCTAAAGACATGGATAAAGTTTTCAAAGATATCTTTGAAAAATCAAGTACTTTAAAGAAATTTGAGAAGCTTTATAGGCAGGTTGTTATATACATATACTGTAACAGTCTTAACAGTGGTATCCTTACCGATGGTGCTGTTACACATATTGTAAAAATAGACAAAGACCAATCCATTTTGTCTTTCAATTTCAATGAATGTCAAAATTTAGCTGATACTGATCATTTTCGAATCGTTTTGAACAGCTTGAAATCGGGCGGTGTAAATATTACAGAAGATGATATACAATTTTACTTAAACCAAAATCCACAAGATCAAGATATATTAATCAATTATTTAAAGATTGTTCAAAATTTAGACAATGAAGATGATGATTCCAAGAGAAAAGAAAGATCGTTATTCCCATTAAAGAAGAAAATCGTGATCAAAATGCTATTCATCTATATGAATTCAACACAAAATGATCCATCTCTTGAATTCATATCATGGCTAAAAGAAGATAAAATTATGAAAGGTTTAAGAAATAAGAGAGTTGTTTTAATAAAGTTGCAAAATTTCAAGACTTCATACCCTCTTCAACTTTTATATGCCTCAATTTTAGACAATGCCAAACCATTATCACAGCTTCAGCTCAAGGAATACAAAGCAAATCTCAGACGTATTATGGAAGGATGTACATTACCTCCTTTATCACTTTCTTCAATGTCTGAAACCCATAGCTCTGATTATTCTAAATCATCTTCATCTGCTCCAACATTTTTCAGTCATGAATCAAAATCATATCATCCAAGAACATGGGCATCCTTCTCATCATCCTCATCGCAATTCAGTCATAAATCTGAGGAAGTTAATAAAAAAGATGACGAGTACTCTGAAAATAATAACATTAATTCTAATAAATTAATCTATTCAGTTCCTTCTATGTTAAATCTATGTACAACATTGGAAGATGATATTGATGATTTGACTGATATCTTTGGAGATGAAATCCAAAGAAAGGGCATCACAAGAACATTCAAGGTTGAAGAAGCACAATTATTGAAACTATTCCCTGAATTTAATGAACTAATAAAATTCAATAAATTAAAAAACAAGCATTATACTCTTAAAATGTATGATGATGGTAAAATCAATGAATTTTTGGAAGATTACGAAGAAGAGTATGAAGAAGAATATGAAGAAGAATATGAAGAAGAATATGAAGATTATTTTAATCAAATATCACAACACTATGAAAATGAAACCCAAAGTTTATTCCAAATTGATCAATATAATCAAGTAAATTCAGAAAAAATACCAACTTACAAACTTATAGCATTTGGATCATATGGGTTTTACAGAAAGTCTGGAGTGTTTGGTAACCATCCTGAAATTTATGGAAAGTTTATTCTTACTGAGTACATTGAAAACAATGAATCTGATCAACTAATTGAACTTTGTGAAAAAGTGAGAAATTGTAAGGATTTAAATGAAGTCAAACAACTTAAAGAAATCTTAGAAAAAAGATTTTTTGAAATTAAGCAGATCCAATTAAACCTTCAAAAGTTAGGGATTGAACATGGTGATTGTCTAAGTGTTCGAAGTTATATTATTGATCAAAATCAACAATTGAATATTATCGACTTTGGTTCAAGTGAACTTAACAAGAACTACGACCTAAGATATGAATTGCAAGAATTAAGAGGTATATTGGGTCTCGAATGAAATGCTGTTTTTAATACAACTCTTGTAATTTTGCAGTATATTGAGATTATGTAAAAAAGATTTATGAGTAAATTTTTAGAGTAAGAGTTCATCCTACGCTTTAACTTGTAAAAATATTATGCATATTAATTTATTAAGACTTATAATATAAATCTATAGCGAATATCTCTATCATCTTTTGGTCTTTCAATTAAATCTATTTCTTCCCCATCATCTAATTTTTTTTGTAATAATTTACTTCTTTTTTGATTAATTCTATGATAATTCGTCATGACTATGATAATTAATGGGAATGCAAAACATGTCAAGCCTATACCGACTTTTAAACCTTTGAAATATCTAGGAGCTGTATCAGAAGTGAAAATTTGACCCGCTAAAACACCAGCACAACTACCTATCGTTGTAATCATACCACCCATCGTGGCTCTTTTATAATGTCCTGCATTATTATTATTAGCCCACATTATAACCAATGCTGAACAAACATAGATACCAAAGCCAATTAACATACAACCGAAATATCTAACACCTAATTTTGGAGATGTTATTAGTAATGAATATCCAACAATTTCGAAGATTAAACCACTTAATAAGAAACCACCTCTATGATTATATCTATCTGAGAAGTAACCAACAATAATAAAACTCAATAATGCAATGGCATAAAATGGAATTGTCAATAACTGGGTTTCATATTTATTATATCCCATACCTCTGATAATCGAAGGTAAAAAAGTTGAAATACCAAACAATGTTAAATCAGCACAGAATTCATAACAACATATAATTACATTATTGATATCTAATAATGATCTTTTAACTTCACTCCATTGGAATTTCTCATCTTGATAAAAGTCAGAATAAGTATTCAGTCTAATTGCAAGAACTTTTCTTTCTTGTTCATTCAACCACCATACTTCTGTGATATTCTCATTTGGTAATAAGATAACTAACACAGGAGTTGCTACTATGGTTAGAGCACCTTCAATAGCAAAAAGCCATCTCCAACCTTCCCAACCGTGTGCATTTATTTTGATCAAACCAAAGGCCAATAAACCACCAAAGGCACCAGCTCCAGCTGCTGCTGAATAAACTGCCGAGCATCTTTTGGCCATTTCCTTTCTAGTGTATAACATACCTAAATAAACATTTATGACAGGAATGATACCAGATTCGAAAACTCCTAATAACATACGACATGCCAATAAGGAACCATAACCGTTAACAAATGAAGTACATAAACAAACAATACCAAAGAAGAGAACCATTATCGATAAACCTTTCTTAGCACCAATGAATTTCAAAGACAACGCAACTGGAACTTCAAACATAACGTACGTTACGAATAATAATGAAACCACATTACCATATTCATTACCCGTTAAGCCTAAATCTTTTGATAAACCAGCAGCTTCAGCATTACCGATATTTGCTTTATCTAAATTAGAAAATAAATAAGCCAATGCTAGACAAGGGATGATTATGAAGTCGAATTTTTTCAGAATACCCTTTTCAACTTTTTTAAATAGTTCATGATCTGGATTTAGTAGATCTTGCTCATGCTTTTGGGTGTGTGTGCCATCTAATGAGGAGTTTTGAGAGGTTGTTTTCTCCAGATTCTGTTGTTCTATCATAAATTTCTCCGAGGACATGATTGATAAGTGGCTAGTGATGCCAGTAAGCTGAGTCCAGTCTTATAAGAATGGATAAGAGTGTCAGAAAACAAACAAAACTTGAAGTTTAGTATCAGACTTAAATTCCAGAATTAAAATTTTATGCGATGAGCCGATCCGCTTTTTAATGACTAAGCAGTACAGAGTCCGAGATTACGTAATAGATCAAGATGGCTGAAGGAATGACGTCATTGAGTTTAGAGTGACACAAAAAGAAGAATTTGATCCGATTCTTGTGAGATTTGTATGAATTTACTCGTTCTGACCCGCTGACCATCGCTGGCGTCTTCATAAGTTCACCCAATTGCTCAAAATTATAGAAATAAATGAAAACTCTTGTGAACTCATGCTCATTTCCTGTCAAAATTTTAGCTTTTTCACCGATTTTTTAGAGAAGAAAAAAATCAAGAAAAAAATCTAACACAAAACAACAAAAGGTTTTAAATATATTTAACGTCAACAAAGGAACAATCACAGAATCAAGCTTAATTCTGCCTTTATTCCAATCACAGATACTTCAATTCCATTCTCACTGCATAACGAAAACTTTCCATCCCTACTCATCTATGAATTTCAATGTCTCAAAATCCCATCTTCACTAGCAGTTTTTTCAAATCTCTGACAAATTCATTCAAATTCCAACACAGCACTACAAACAATGATCGTCTTAACTTCGATCTATCCAAAATTACCCCAGATTTGTTCCAACAAGAATTATTAAACAAACTAAGATCCGGTTCTTCTCAATCAAGACAACAGACAATAGATTCCGAAATTTTATACACTTTACCCAATTTTGATCCAGTTGTCATTCCTGATGTATGGTATTTAGCCAAAGATTTAATATCTCCCAATGTTTCAAACAATACAGTCAAACGATCCGCTTTAAATCTATTATACCAATGTATCATTATACCCCATCAAGAATCAACTGCATACTACATCTATTTTAATGATACTTTAACAAATTGCTCAACAGATAAACTTGATGTCAATATAGATTTGATTATCAAGATATTAAATGCATTAACAGATAACGGTAGGTTCATTCATCATTATCAAGAACCTTGTAAAGAACCAATTTTAGATTTTTATCTTGAGACTCTATCGAACACTAATGATCTTTTAAAACTAAAGCAAGTTGTTCTTGAATTATTGGATCTTATCGTTGAATCTATCAAATCTGGTATTTTAGATTCAATCACTGTTGATGAAAATGGAGCTTTAACATCCTTAATAAATTCAATTATCAAGTTATCGCTGAAAACTTCTGATAGAATGATCTTACAGAAATGTTTAAATCTCCTTGATACAGTCGTCATTTATAAATTCATTCCAGAACCTTTACTATACAGCGTGTTAGAAATTTTAAGTGGTTCTTCAATCTTAGACTTAATTTATTATGATCTGTCAACTGAAATATTAATCCATATGATTGAATCAAGTCAAAAAATCAAGGTTGAACTAATTTTAAATACTTTATATGATATTTTGTTAAGAAAAAACACCAAACCTTCAAATGATAAAAATTTGAACTCTTCAGTTGGTTCTATCAAGATGTTAAATTTTTTGACCACAAAATTCATTCATAAGATTGATTTTCAAAAATTATTCAACTGTTTCGATGAAGCTTTACAGTGGAACAAAACAGTCATAACATTAAGTGTATTACAATTTTTGAATGATATTTTATCAGATCCTCTGATTTCATCAGAACTAAATAAGCTATCAATCTGGGACTCAGATGAACAAGGACCCGGTAATGCTACTGTTCTATACTTACTAGAGGATTGTTCAACAAAATTAAATAATGAGCCAGAATTAATCCAAAATTTAAAATCTAATTTGATCATACTACACAAAATTTCAGACTTAGCCTTATATCCAGGAAGTTTACCGCGTTTAACTGGCTTCTTCATGAGGTTATCAAAATATTTATCAACCAATAATTGTCTTTCAATCATTTCATTTTATAAAGTTGAGAATTTATGTTCTCCAATTACAGAAGATTGGGAAGATAATATTCAAGATTTAACCGAAGTCTTTTATAATGACCCTTCAAAAGATTTTAACGTTAAAGTTAGTACTTTAAGATTGATTAAAGATGTTTTTGATTCAACTTTGAACACATTTAATGAAAACAATGAATTGAAAGAAGAAACTATATTTAAAATTTCAAATGTTTTATTTTCAAAGTTTAGAACAGAGGAGAATATTGAACTGTTGAACATATTAGGTGATTATTTAGTTGAAATTTCATTAGTAGTTTCTTCAGTCTTATTTGATAAGATTTTAACTATTCATATCATCCCTAGCTTTGGTCTAATTAATAATGAAGCAAGATATGAGAGAAGAGGAAGTTTACCAAGTTTATTAATGTCAACGAGCATTGACAGTCCAAAAATCTTCAAAGAAAAGACAATGAGACTATTAATGAGATGTTATGTTCAAATCTTCGCTATATCTTTACAAAGTGATGGTTTGAAATGTTCCAAAACGTATGATTTCATAATCAAAGTTGCTCATGCATCAATATCCAAAAAGGATGTTGATCTATTATTAATAGTATCAAGACTGTTAGTACGTATTAGATCAACAATGCAAAACAAAATTTATCTAACTAATCCAACTGATATGGATGGTTTATCAGCTGCTTTTTCAAGAAATCTTAATATTAGAAAAATTGAAAATAATAACATATCAACGACAAATTCTGGTGAATCTACAATTATTCATGATTTGAAACCAACAAATGTTTCTGGTACATTAGATGAAAGATGGACATATCCTGAGGATATTAGTTATATTCCAGAAGATACATTAGATAAACCATCAGAATTTTTATCAGTTTATAGTGATGATCTATCCAATAAAATAATTTTTAATAGAAAGGAAAAGTCATACATTTATATTGATCAATGGTTAACCTGTGTCATTTCAATAATTGAACAATGTCCACATTGGGAGAATTATTCATTTATTTTCACTCATTTCTGTCCTCAACTTTCAAATCTTAAATTATTTGAATCTGTTAATTGTACTGAAGGTATTAGAAAATTTAGACTATTAATCTGTGATCAGTTGATGCTGAAATTACCAAGCAATTTGAAGATACCAACCACATTAACTCCAACCAATTCTAATGCTGTATCACAAGGTGCTGCAGTTGCAAGTTCAAGTTCAAATACTATCAACTCAACCACAAGTGAACAAATTACAAAGCATGATTTACAAGTCGCTATAATTAGAAATTTTACCCCATTAATTTCATATCATGAACTTTTCAGTAAACAAGAACAGGATCAAATCATTTCCGCTTTATTAGTGGGGTTATCATCATCTTGGGAGAAAACAGCAATTCCGTGTGTTCATATCTTAACAATTTGTTGTTATGAAATTCCGTTATCAATTAAGAAATTTTTAAACATTTTATTAACAAAATTACAAACAAGAATTTCTTCACCTTATGCAACATCTCATATCTTAGAATTTTTACTAGTCTTATCTTATCAACCTGAATTGACTTCAGATTTTTCAGTTGATGAATTCAAAAGGGCTTTTGGTATTTGTTTCAAATTTGTTCAATATGCTCATGATATTAAACTTGTCAAAGAAAATGTTCACCAAGGGATCTTACATCATGGTAAAGAACTGGAAGCTGAAATTAGACCTTCCACTGAATTTTTAGAAATCTCTCCAGTGATTTCAATATATTTATTAAACTTAGCTTATGATGTTATTGCTAATTGGTTTTTAAATATGACATTAAAAGATAGAAGAAAACTATCAAGTTTCATCATTAAAAATTTAATTATAAGTCAAAGTAATCATGGTGAAGATAGTATTAATTTGCAAAACTCTTCATTTATTGATCTGATTACTAGATTCACTTATTCTGATTTAGAATTAAAATTCAATAAGATTAAAACTTCACAAGAACATTTCAAAGATAATATTGATGAAATATTAAGCTCAAAATGGGTATTTGGTAATGGTGTTATTTCGATTGATACTCATCCAGCCACTGGTGAATCATTAGTTTCCATAAGAAGAGCTTCTGGCTCCTCTGTATTTATAATCACACCTGATGAATCAATGGTTCCTTATTACACAGATCAACTTCATGCTAATGATGAAGATCCAGATGATATATTTTCAGAAAATTATATTTTATTACAATTATTTGTTCAGTTAGATCAGAATAATAATTTTAAACCAATACCAATTCCAAAAGAGGGTAGTTTTGAAAGATCTTTAGCTAATATTGATAGAATTCCAGTGGTTGAATATCATAAAGTTGGATTAATGTACATTGGGCCAAAACAAAAGACAGAAACCGAGATTTTAGCAAATGATAAAGGTTCAAAAGAATATGACATCTTTTTGAGAAAAATTGGTAGATCAATCAAATTAAAAGGTTGTAAATCATTTTATGTTGGTGGATTAGATACTGAAAATGACGCTGATGGTGAATATGCAATTGGTTGGAATGATAAGATTTTACAAATTGTTTTCCATACAACTACATTAATGCCAGTTGGCGAATTAAAAGAAGGAATGTCAATTGATCAACAATTATCATCGAAAAAAAGACATATTGGTAATAATTATGTGAATATTTTCTTTGATGAATCTGGTTTATCATTTGATTTTAACACGATTAAATCACAGTTCAATTTCTTAAACATTGTCATTCAACCACATACACTTTCCAATGGTGAAGTTTCTGAAAGTTCGAATAATTCAGGCAAGAAATATAAAGTTAAAATTCATAGAAGATCAGGAGTTCCTGCGTTATTTGCTGCATGTCATTTCAAAATCATTTCAGAGGAAAATTTACCAATTTTCATAAGAACAGTTTCAATAATTGCCAATCAATTTGCTCAAATTTGGCATTCTAATGGAAATTATGAATCTAATTGGTCTCATAGAATGAAATCAATTTTAAACATCAAGGATAAATCAACTAAATTTAATGATGAATTAAAATCAAAACAAAAAAATTCAAATGTTAATAAAGATTCCAATGAAGATAATCAAACAGGAACAGGGAAATCATTCCTTGATCAATTAAACTCAGAAAGCTCTACAAGTTCAAACACCGATAATAATAACGGTCCTCATGGATTAAGCAGATCTACAAGTATTTCAAGAGGAAAGAATTTGAACCATTATGAAATCGTTGATGTTGATGATAACGAATTTTTCAAAAATCTTGAATTTACCTCTTTTACAAAATGAATTTGATTTTTAATGTTTATACTATGTGAATGTTTGTAGTTTCTTGCTTACTCTTGTATAAATTCGATGATGAGGAACCTAGTTATGAGTTTTATTCTGATTTTTGAAATTGCAAAAACATCAACGAGGATGAAGAATTAATTAGGATACTACAATTAGAAAATTTATAGGAATGTAATATCATTAACAAGTATATAATATAAATAAATCTAAAGGCATCATAATAAAAATTACTAGCATATGAAATAATACAAATTAATATAAAAAGAACACTAACAAAATAACTCCAAACAAAAACACTGAACTAAAATAATAATATGGGTTATATGTACAACGAATTTTGCATAGAAACAAAACTATATATATAGACAGCAAAAGACACAGCAAATAAAAAAAACAACAGGTAATATTCCACGAACTATTGACAGGATTAAAAAAGATTTTTTTAAAGAATGTTCCTATTGTTTTATTGTTTTATATGGGGCAAAGAATAAAGGTTTAAAGATCCTAATTTCTATTCTCATCTTCATCATCAGAATATAATGCAGTCTCAGATAATTGTAATAACTTTTCAATTGATGCAAAATGTTTACCGTATGAAGATTTAGAAATTTGATTCAAATATTGTCTAATTCTTTTGATTAAGATTTTTCTCTTCTCACCTTTTGAAACATCAACCAATTTTTGGACAACATAATTAGCAAATTGATCCTTCATCATTAAACCTAAAGCAGATTTATCATCAACTAATGAATTATCATCTTTGTCATTATCAACTAAAACTTCTTCTAAAATTGAAGCTCTTTGTTTATCAGTACCAAAAATAACAGTTTTTTCAACAACATTGGAAGCAAACTTATGTTTTGAAAACTCAACAACAGAACCTGAAACTGTATTAAATATAGCTTCCTTATCTTCAGCTCTACCAAATTCAATGATATGTTGAATAACATAATTACCATATTGATCTTGAATCAAGAAGTAAGTAAATTTATTCAACTCTGATAGAATAAAGATTTGATCTTCCAAGTTAGAGTATTCTAACAATCTTTGAATAACTCTACAACCATAAGGATGGGTTGAGAAATGGTAGATTTGAGTTTTCAAATGAGTTAAAATGAAATCAATTTTTTCGATTGGGATTTTTTCAATAGCTTTTTGAATAACATGGTTACCATTTTGATCTTTAATACAAGTTAAAACTGAATCTTGTAATTCCAAAACAACTGAAACTTGATCATCTGGTTGAACATATTCAATGGCTTTTTGAACAACTCTACAACCATACATTTGTAATGATAAACTTTTGATTTCACCTTTCATCTCACTCAATAAGACAAGCTTTTGAGTATCAGTACCGAATTCAAAATATTTTTGAATAACATAATTACCAAAGACATCAGTCATTAATTCAATTGCAACTTCTCTGATTTCATTGAAGATGACTTCTTTTTCTTCAGTAGAGCTACTTTCTAATTGTTGTTGAATAAATCTTGAACCATGTTGATCTTTAGAAAATTCAATAGCATTACCGAATATATCTTTAAGTTTATATTCTTTAGTAGTGTTATTTCTGAATTCTTCTAGTAATGGACTTCTATAGATTTGATTCTTTGGACCTCCTTTACCCGAATTTCTACCAGCTGGGGCAGTTGGTTTTGGAGACCGACCATTTCTTTTCCCTTGGTTAGCATTATTTGAACGTCTATTGTTACCATTATTGTGAGGTGATGGGCCATTGAATGGAATAATTGGAGTGTTTGGATCACCGTATTGATTAGGCATGAATCCATAAGGCGAAAAAGCCTGAGGATACAAAAATGGAGGAGAAGCACCGTTAAAACCAGGTTGAGGTTGCACGATAGCAGGATTTGCAGGATCTTTTGGATCTTTGGAACCATCCTCTTTTTGGTTTTCATTTGTTGGGGGAGATTGAAATGGTGGAAAGTTTGGGAATGGAGGAGACATCATTGAGAATGGATATGGTTGATTGAATGGCATACCATATGGAAACATTTGTGGATAACCCTGAGGAGACATTGCCATTTGTTGATATTGATAGCCATCCACTGGAATAGATCCTGGTGGCATATATGCAGAATTTGGATAGTTATTGTTCTCGTTCTTGTCAGTGCTGTTATTGTTGTTGTTCTTGTTCCAGATATTGTTGTCTTCATTTGGATCAAAGACAGTACTGTTATTTTCAGATTTATTTAAATCAGATGAAATTGATGAAGCACGACCAACATCTTGAGAAGTAATTGGTGTTTTGAATTGTTGAGTTGGAGATGATGAGTTTGACAAGTAATTATCAATTCTATCAGATATTGATTG
The DNA here is from genome assembly GCA_003707165.2 of Phaffomyces opuntiae. Taxonomy (NCBI): domain Eukaryota; kingdom Fungi; phylum Ascomycota; class Saccharomycetes; order Phaffomycetales; family Phaffomycetaceae; genus Phaffomyces; species Phaffomyces opuntiae. The sequence goes on from PPNH02000073.1 coordinate 12,222, forward strand.
TTTACCAGAGATTGAACCATTCAAGTTTTCATTAATTGAACCAGATGAACCATCTAAATATTGTTTAGCAGTACCTGAAGTTTCACCAGTTAAAAAACTGGTTCTTCTTGAAGAAGGAACTCTACCACTTTTAGAACCAATGGATAAAGAACCTAAACCACCACCCAATAATTCAACTTCCCTTGTGGCATCAGCAACAGCAGAGAATTTATCCATAAATCTACCCGAGTTGGCGCCTGGAGAGCGATGATTTAAAGAAACATTGACAGAGGCTGAACCAATCAATCTATTATTCGCTGGATTTTGACTTTGATTTTGATTTAAAGCACCCAAAGATAAGGTAGTTCTTCTCATACCAAAAGGACCGAAATCATTTTCGACATCTGATCCGGTATAACTTGCAGAATCTCTTCTACCAGTGTTTAACAGATCACCAGGTTGATCAAACGTGTTGCTGTTGAAAGTGGCTGCTGATAAACCAGTCCCACCTATAGTGTTACCATTACTAGTTCCACTTAAACTTGAGATGATGCTCCCGATATCAGCGTCTAGTCTTTCCAGAATGGCTTTGTCAGAGGCTGATTGAGCAGAGGATAAGCCATCAAAGACAGATTGCTTTTGACTTGTACCAGATGGAGTGTAATCACTATTGATACCGTCAGTCATTTTTGTGCGTGTGAAAATTTATTGATCTTTATTATTTCTATTTGTATAATGTTGACAATGAACTTTTAAACTTAGCTATTAACAAGTATGCTTCTTCAAATATGTACAGGAATCAGAAGGATGTGTTCAAGACAGTCAGATTTGTTTAATTGACGTGATTCAAAAATTAGTGGCGTTTGAAAATGGGATTGTGTAAAAAGTTTGTGATGAAATAACTCTTGTAGAACAACGGTTGAGTCTAGTGAGATTCAGTGGTGGAAAGATCGTTGAGGTGCAAATGATTTCCAGATTAAGAGCCAAAAGCTGAGAGAAGCCGACAGCAACAGACAAAGAATGAAGATGAATAATTTCCAGATTAGACGAAGCTTTTTTGTATTTATTTTTTTTATCACCAAATTTTCTGAGAATTTTCCCAAAACAGCAAATCTCCGGATCTGGACGAGAATCTGGAAATTCAAAGATTAGTTTGAGATTTAGTGAGGGCAAGAGCTGGGAGACTGGAGGGAGGGCTCTGAACTCTGGTGGCTTGGCTGTGTGATTATGTGGCAGCAATCCACCTGTTTTCCAACCAATAAAATATTTTATGCTCGAAATCTCAATCCGGGTCACTCTCAACATCACTTCTCACAGACTAAATATACAAATCTCATCGCTTTCAAACTTCACTTTACTCAAAATGAACAGAGCAGGATCTGGCAAGATATCTGTTGCCTCAATCAAGAAACTACTCCATGCTCCACAGCAAGCCCCTAAGTTCTCGCTACCATTCACCCTATTAGAAACAACAAGAACGGAGCCTTTAAAACCGTTAGATCAGGCTTTCAGATTCATACCACACAAAAGTGTACAATCACGATCAAATGTCCTATTCTATCCCACTAGAAATCAATTATTAAAGAAGCAAGACTTTGAGTCTTTATGGAAACTTCGAAATAGTTCGTTTGATCTTGACGGAAAGAAACCCAAAATTACAATAACTAGAAGTAGAGAACCAGATAGTTTGATGCCTAGAGGAGGTTATTATTTAATCTTCGAGAGCTTTGAGTTAGCTTCTGCTTATCTCGTGGATAATCTAGGTTCTCAGTTAAATGGAAACAACGTCTATTTTGAAATGATTAGAATTAAAGATCATTTGGATTTCATATATAATAAACAATTTTTATCAGAAGATGTTACTATATATGATAAAGTTCTATCTATAGATAATAGTGAAGCTAGAGATAGATATGTAATAGTGAAAGGTATCCCCACCTTTATCAATAAAGATACAATATTTAGTATGCTATGGGAATATTCTTTGGATTATTCAAGTGATCCAATAATACCTTTAAACATTGATAACTTTAGTAATGTTGGTATGTGGTTAATAAAATTCAATGACCAATCAAATGCTTTAGAATTTGTGAGAGATTATCATGGAAAACATTTCAATGGAGAAGAAAGATTACCTAAGGTATACGCAAGTGTAATGGATTAAGTTTCAATTTATTTATTCATTTAATGATATCATTATATTAATTTAAATCTGAAAGACTTCTCCACCCTTCTTTAATTAGTTCATATCTTGTACCTGAATCATCACCGTGTTCGATTATATCATATTTCTCCCATCTCCCTCTCTTTTTCCATATTATTATAATTGAATTTTCATTTGACCAACCTAAGACACCTCTATCATCAACAACAGCTTCATTTTCATCCTTTAAATGAATAGAGCAAAAACTCCAAGTAGAGTTGAAATAACTTGGTTTTAGTGGTAAGTTTTTCAAGATATGTTGTTTATTTTGTTGCTGTTGACTTCCTCCAACATTATAAACATGTAACGTTTGTTTATCTGATAAAACAGCCAATTTCGATCCATTTTGACTGAATTCCATTGAATATATATCTGCACTATCTAATCCTCTTCTAAATTCATATATTAATCCACATGTTTGTGTTGAATGGACTCTAATGATCGTCCCTGTATCTGAAGCCGATGCAACCATTGTACCAGACTTATTTAATGCAATACACCGTATATTTGATTTATGAGCTTTGATTATTGAAACTAAGCTTCTTTCCTTACCACTTGATGAAATTTCAACTATCTGAATTTGACCTTGTACTCTTGCAGGAAATGCTAATATCTGCGATGGGGTTGATGGTTCTTGGAAAACACCTTGAGATAAGGCTCCAATACCTAAAGGATTATCATAAGTTTCATAGTTGGATAAATTCTTTGGAGGCAGCCCAAAGCCATGAACGTATACTTTATTTTTCAATATAACAACAATTCTAGTTCTTGAAAGGAATATGTTCAATACAGGACTGAAAAAATTCAAGTTTAAAGCATCTTTAACTTTCAAATCATCCCAAATGATCCCTTTATTCAATGGAAACTTTGGGTTTTTACCACCACCAACCAAGGCCAGATAGTTGGTACGATGTAGCATTCTTACAAATCCGATCCCTGTGGCGTCTTCGAACTCTCTTTTAACCTTTAAATCCAATGGGTCAGTGTTGTAAACCCTGAATCCATTTTCATATCCTACTGCAAAACAACTTTGATCTTGATTAAATGTGGCACTTAGTAGCTTTGGTGTGTCTTGAACAGGGCTCTCCACTAGTGAAGTTCTTGTATTCATCACGAATGCTTTATCGAATCAATTATTATCTTTTAAATCAAATGATTTTATCTAAGAGAATGTTTATAGTTGATGAAACAAAAACAATAAAAATACGAGATAACTATCCCCAAAACGTAATTACTGAATTAGGAAAGGTTATAGTCGATGATCCGATGAGCTTCACGTGACTGATTTTTTTTTTTCCAGTTTCTTCCAGAAACAACTCCGAAAGCTCATCTCTTTAATTTGTAATCTTTAACTGATCTTAGTTTAAATAGACCAACAGATCTCTAATTATATATTTGATATTTATACCATATATCAAATATGTCTGAACAAGCAAAAAAAGAAGAATTTTTCGCCCCAGTTGGTGAAGCAGCTCAAGAAGTTGATGATCAAGGTTTAGTCAATACAGGAGCCACTGATGCTGAAGGTCATCCAGTTCAGGAAGTTGAATCATTATGTATGAACTGTCATGAAAACGGTACCACCAGACTATTACTTACAAGTATCCCATTCTTCAGTCAAGTCATTTTAATGTCATTTGAATGTCCTCATTGTGGTTTCAAAAATTCTGAATTACAACCAGCTGGACAAATTCAAGAAAAAGGTTCTAAATATACTTTAAAAATTGAAACAAAAGAAGATTTCAACAGACAAGTCGTTAAGCAAGAAACGGCTTCTTGTAAATTCATTGAACTAGAAATCGAAATCCCACCAAAGAGAGGTGTCCTAACTAGTGTTGAAGGTATTTTAATGGAAATGATTGAAGATCTAAAATCAGATCAACCAGAAAGATTAAAAGTTGATAAAGAAACATATGATAAAATTGAAGCATTCATTCAAAAAGTTCAAGATGCTATAGATGGTAAAGATGGTTCATTACCTTTAACTTTTGAATTAGATGATCCAAGTGGAAACTCATGGATTGAATATATTCCAAATGAAGCTTCCCATAAATGGTCCCATGTTGAATATATTAGATCTGATGAACAAAACGTTAAAATTGGGTTACTTAGTGAAGATCAATTAATACTAAACAGAAGAAAACAAGCTGAAGAATTAGCTAATAAAGAAAGAAATCCAACTTCAACTGGTTTTATTTCTGATGAAACCGATATTGAGAATTTCGAAAATGAAGTTCAAACATTCAGTGCCACTTGTCCAACTTGTTATAGACCATGTGATACCCATATGAAAGTTGTTAATATTCCCCATTTCAAAGATGTTATTATCATGTCTACCGTTTGTCAAGAATGTGGTTATAAATCAAATGAAGTTAAAACTGGTGGTGCAATCCCAGCTAAAGGTAAAAAAATTACTTTAAAAGTTGAAGAACCAGAGGATTTAGCAAGAGATATCTTAAAATCAGAAACTTGTGGTTTAATTGTCCCAGAATTAAACTTAGATTTAACTCCAGGTACTTTGGGTGGTCGTTTCACCACCATTGAAGGTCTTTTGACCCAAGTTCACGAAGAATTAGAAAGCAGAGTTTTTACTGAAACTTCTGACTCTATGGCTACTGATGTTAAAGAACGTTGGATCAGTTTCTTCGCTAAATTAAGAGATGCAATTGATGGTAAAGTTAAATTCACATTGGTCATGGAAGATCCTTTAGCTGGTTCCTACATTCAAAATGTTTATGCACCAGATGATGATCCAAATATGACTATTGAAGAATACGATAGAACTTTTGAACAAAATGAAACTTTAGGTTTAAACGATATGGATGTCGGTCAAGAAGCTGGTTCTCATGAATAAATGAGAGTATGATAAATTATTTTAGCTTCAAAGATTCACTGTAATTTTAGTTATCATTGTACATTAATAGAGATAAATATATATCGTAAATTCTACAAGACTCTTAACAATAAATAACTCGAATTGCAAACCAACTGAGCTTTTCTCTAATGAAGTGTATAATAATATTGTAATACTCTAAATTTAACTGACTATAGTAATTTTCTACTATCATTTGAACTTGATGAATCCTCAAGTTCATCCTTTTCATCAATCACATTATCTTCTTTAACTTCGTTTTTCTCATTATCTTCTTTAACTTCTTTTTTCTCATTATCATCTTCTACTTCTTTTTTCTTTGAGTCATTACCTTTTCTTGACTTATCCAAGAATCCTTCAAAATCATCATTTGTGGATTTGATTTCAGATTTCCATTGTGAGTTCTCTAAACCTTTAACAAATTCATCAAATGTAATAACATTAGTATTTCCTGTATCCATTTCATTGACTCTGAATTGATCGTGTTCTTTCTTTGGGGACCAGTAAGGATCTTCCGTAATGGATCTAACATCTTTATTGGTATCTTCAAATGAATCTCTATTACTTTGGAAAAGTGGAGTTCCAAAAACCTTATCATCGAAACTTGGTGATTCCTTCATCTGTTCTTTATATTTCTTAATTTTCCCAGGATAAGTTGATTTTAAAAATTTCCATCTATCACAAATCATGTTTAACATATCAATCTGATGTTTATAATTCAAACTCTTATTGATTTTTTTAGTAATGATCAACCTGTCTAAAAAGTCAGCTAACGTTAGACAGTTATTTTCATCAAATCTAGAATATAGTGTGATTTTTTGAATCAATCTGTGGAAAGATATCCCTGGTTCATCATTCAAAGCCATATCTAAATTAGCTTCTTCAATAAATCTTTCGTATGCAATTCTTCTAGCTTGAACCTTTTTAACATCTAACCTATTCAACATCTTTTCCAAACCTTTTACATCAAGAAGGACTTGATAGGGATCACTTGACATAACTTTTTTATCATCTTTAAACTTCGCTGTTAACTCAGGTATTGTCCATTTACCATCATAAACTTTAAATGAAAAATAACCTTCCAAATGTTTTACAAATAATGATAAATCAGATGGTTCTATATATCCAGTACCCATTGGATCAAATCTCTCCCATACATCTTTAAATTTCCTAATTTCTTCTCTATTCAAAGAGGTACTTTCCACGTTATTAGTATAAACATAACTGAAACTCTCAAGGATCAATGTGAAGAACATATTAACAAAGATATATGTAGAAATGATATTCCAAATAATGAATAAAACATAAGAGTATTGCCTACTACCGCAATCAGTTAAATGTGCTTCACCTGAAGGAACACAATATGGAAATTCTGTAGCATAGTCTTTCATGACATAATTCCAACCTTCACCAAAACTAGATCTAAAAAGTAAAAGCAATGTTTTTGGAACTGTTCTTACATTGAGATCATTGGTTGTGTTTGGGCCCAATCTAGTCAACCCAAATATTTGATTTAAAGCAATTGCAAAAACCAAAAATAGAACAAACCATGTGTAGATTAATGAAATCAAGGAAGGAATTGCAGCAGAAACAATTTTCAGTAAATGACTCAATCTACTACTCAGACGAATCAGAATAACGAAGATACCAACAAGGAACAACTTGTTGATGTTAGAAAACGTTGAACTTCTTGAAGCTGAAAATGAAGCCAATGAAGTACCAAAAGCACCCAAAAACACAAAAAGTTCATACTGATTCCAACCAGCTTGGAAGAAGATCTTTGGTCCCAATCCAACCAATTTCAGGAGGGTGAAAGATAAGAATAAAGTTGAGCTGATGAGGTAGATAGAATATCTGAAGTTATCCAATCTTTCATTACTTGGATATTTTTCCAAAACAATAGCTAAAATATGAATCCATAATAATGAACGGTATGAGACTCTAATGTATTTATTTTCCTCCACAAAATACTTGAAACAAAACGATCTAAATCTATTAAGGTTTACCTTAATTGGTCTATTCCTTGGTTTGGTCTGACTCAATAATTTACTCACCTCTAACCACGAAGTTTGTTGTAAAGTTAAAAATGCAGTTCCAGTTAATGTTGAGTAATTAGTGATAATAACTGACACAAATAAAGTTATTATAAAAATCAACCCAATAAAGATGAACCCACACATAAACAAAGCATTAACGGGAGAAACATAACTTTGAGTTGGAAGACCAACACCAGGAGAATTAACCAAATTAGCTAATAAATCAGTCCAACCTTCTAATGAAATAACTTCAAAAATTGTAACTAAAGAGTCTTTAAAAGTATTGAAATGAAGATAAGGCGAATTATAGTCTCTTGGAACCAATATTTCCCAATTGTAAATTGAAGCAGAATATTCACTAACACACTCAGCATATGATTTGGAACCATCATTACAAACATCCAATCTTCCAACAAATAAGTTTAATCCCCAGATTGAAAAAGGTAATAACAAAGAGAAAGCAACAAATGCAGCTCCTAGAATCTTTCCAAAACCAGCAATCATGACCTTTTGAAATATGCTTTTAGAATTTTCATTAATTGTTAACAACCTTAATGCTCTTAGTGCTTTTAGACCTTTAACAATTCTAGATAAATCTAGATCTTCTCTTATAATTGCAATAAGATTGATCCAGATTGAGATCAAAACAACAAGATCAATAATATTCCAGACATTCTTCAAATAGCTATTTGGCGTAAAAATGAATCCATCAGCGATAATTCTAATAAGGAATTCAACCAAAAACAAAATACCAAAAGCAAGTTCCAATGAGACTGTCCAATCCCATTTTAGTTCTCCACTTGATTGTCGATATAATGGTGTATTGTAACATGTTACAACGATCAAGGATATTGTTGCAAGTGTAGTAATGATAGAAAATATCAAACTTGCGATGGGATTTGGTTCAACACCATCATATCTTTTTTCAAAACTTGAATAGGTAATTTTTTGACACAGCTTTCTCACAGGATGTCCTGGATAGAACACATATAGAGTAGTATTAAAAGTTGGATGTTTTCTTAAGAAATCTTTACGTTCCAAGTCTGTTTTCTGAGTTTGAAATCTGAAGTTTTCAGCCAATGAAAAGAAGTTTTCATCTGCGATTATATTAAAAGTTTTATCTTTCCTTCTATAAAATGGATTCTTCTTCATATCAGTCCAACTGAAAATGACAATTAATCTTTGAACAAATTTGCTTTTGAAAAATCTTTTAGAGTTGATTTGAAAAAACCTTGCAATTCTAGATCTTTGTAATTCATGAATTGATCCATTGTCTTCAGCCCCAGTTTCTGTTCCACCTTCGCTGGGATTTTCTAATTGCTCTAACTCGTCCTTTAGATAAGCTTGAACAGCAGCACCGTTCAATAACAATTTCAGGATTTCATCATCATCACCCCTCTTCTGAGTGGTTTTTTTCTTGAATAATAATCTTTCTCTTAACCCAACAAATGCAGAATCTTCTGTTAACGATTGTAATCTTTGTGGAAAGTCAACTAAAACAAACTTTTTAACCTGCTCTTTTCTTTTCTTAGTTTCTGAAACATTTAAACTACTTGCAATAATGGCAATGAAAATATTCAAAATAATAGAGTTTGACAATAAGAACCAAAGAATGAAAAACAGACCAGTGAAGAACGTGGAAGATTTATTTGGGGAAATTTCCTCTAAATTAAACATGATATCAGACCAATTTTCAGTTGATGTAATGGTGAATAAACCTAGAAAAACATTTGGTAAGGTATTAAAAGGAAAACTTAAATTCTGTATGGCATCAGCATCAGCAAACGCTTCAAAAAACCTTGAAGCAATGACACTAACAAGGAAAAGAATTAAGAAATAAAACAATGACAGATTGATGATAATGGAAATATGTTTCCAAACCTTTGCCCATAAAAGTCTTAAATATTTAACAGAAATAATGATTCTATAAGTCCTGATAAGGAAAAAACCACAAAACCATTCATAAATTCTTTCAGATTTTTTATAAATTATTGGAATTGAAATAATGCAGGTAATTAAAGCAAGTCCAAGATCAACATCATTTCTTTTCATTTTGAAAAACATCCTCCACTGTGGTAAGTATAAAAGGAACCTAACGATAATTTCAATCAGCAAGATCAATGACAAAATACCTTGTATATTCCTTCCTTTTTCTAGTTCGGATGGAGTAGTGTCAATATCTCTGAGACACAATGAAACAGTACTGTAAATGATACAGAATTCAAAAATAATTTTAATATCAAGATAAATCTTTGAAAATACTGTTTTAGGTAATTTCCAGTCCAATTTAAAATCATCATCCACAACATCACTATTATCAGGTAATTCATTCATAAGAACTTTAAAAGTTTCTGAAATGACGGAAATAACTAAATTCATCGTCCATAACGGTAAAAAGAATATACCAGCAATGCAGAAGAGCGAAGCAGTCAATGAATCTGTATTCATTGTATCATACATGATATTACTGAAAGTATTCCCAGAAATAACCAAAAACGTCATTTGAACTGAGGTTATGATGTTATCAAATCCATAAGTACCAAATCTGTTCTGCAATGTCACACATTCTGAATTAACTGGACATATATAACCGCTTGCAGTACCTATTTGCTGACCATCTCTTATGTAAGGTAACATAGTTAAAGTATGATTGACAATGCTGTAAGAACCACCACAATATTGCTCTGTTATGTAAGTATCAGTTGGATCATTTGGATTAGTCCAGACACAAAACCTTCTCAACGATGATTTAAAACTTTGAACTCCAATAATAGCGAAAAAGCACCAGAAGTATAATAAAAACAACAGAACATCTATTATTTGTGGCATACCAAGCTTAATACTTTCAAAAATTAGTGAGATTCTATTAAGAAATGTTGCGATTTGAAGGATTCTTAAACAAGACAATGCTCTGAAAAGAGGAATACCTTGTTTAACATCATTTTTGTGAATTGATAGAAAAAAACTAATCCAAAATGACACTGTAGAAATAAAATCAATTCTATTCCAAGTTTTTCTGAGAAATGCTCTATGAATTTCATCACCATAGAACACTTTTCTAGGTTTCTTCCTGACTGGTTGATTCTCTTTAAAAGATTTAGTGAGCGATCTGTTTTCTTTAACACAGAAAAAAGTTACTAGATTCTTCAAACCCGATAATTCATAAAGAGATGTATAATCCCAATTATATTCATCAAACATTTGTGAATCATCCCATAAACCCCAAGCAATGATTTTTGAGCTAATATCAAGAGTGTAGAATATGTTTAGGCCCAAAAGAAACCAATCAGCCCAATTAAAGCCATGTAGAACATACCCTTCTAATTTGCTTGGATTCCATTGACGATATGCTAATAATGCAGTTTGTAGAAGTAGTATAAGTTTCATGGTTTGTGAATAAATGGCATTTCTCAAAAATTTAGCACATGTTAGACGATAAGAGTTATTTGGTGAGAAGTGTTTCAATGAATTTCCATATAATCTGAATGGTTTGATCTGGGTGGGTGGGAATGAATTATCTGTTATATCTTCACTACTGTCTTTCTCTAATAAATCTTGACTGCGACCTGTATGTGGATATTCACTTTCATAATCACTTGAATTTCTTTCATTATGTTGTATTCTTTGAACTTTACTTGTAATTCTTTTGAGTATAGTGGGATTAGTGGGATTTGATTTAGAAGAAACAACCGTCGAAAACCTTGAAAGTTCATTGATAGTGTCAAATATTTCATCTCTATGACTATCTTTGCTATTATTATGATAAGTGGACTCTATACGGGTCACTGGGCTCAACCCTAACTCAATATCGTCAGAATTTGAAGACATTTTATCTGATAAATGCGTTTCTGAAGAACTCATAGCTTCCGTTGATCTTCCCTTATGTTGTGGTTTTAGCCAAGAGCCACTACCACTTCTACCACCAATAGCCTTTCTTAGATCTTCACCTAATGATACAACAGCGTTATGCTTCTCATCGATTAGAGCTTCATATAGTGATTGATGCTCAGAGACTTTAGAATGTGAGCCTGATTTCGATGTGGATCTTGAATTTGAATTAGATGATGTTCCAATGGCATTCGATGAGGTTTCTGAGCTGGTTGAGGTTCTGAATGTTGTATTTCTATTAGCATATGGAACACTTAGTAATCTTCTTCCTCTTTGGTCATTATCATCATCTTGGATGTTAGATTTTGTTGATTTGGGACTAGAAGGGCCTATAGATTCTAATGGTGAAGTACCAGCGGATTCAGGGTTATCATTTAATGAGATCTGTGGGATATCACCATACTTAGACGTTGCTGGCTTCTTTGGAGAGTCTGAACTCATGCCAACAAGGTATGACACTCTTTAATTTTGCAGCGAAAAACCAGCTAAAAACTTGAAAAGTGCAGGATTGGAAGCTGTTGAGATTCGGGAGCGATAAACCAGGCAAAACTCGAATGAAAGAGTGAATAAGTTCCTATGAGAGTGATAACTGATAAGTGAGCTTTTCGAATTGAAAGTAAATATCGCGAATTATTTGAAGCTTCAACAGTTATAAACACTGCGAATCTGTCATCATGTCTCTGCAGGTGTATTGGCCTCGTGACCTTCTCACTGTGAGCCCCAGAGGCCAATTGGATGGATCAGCGACCCTCGTTTTAGGGCAGAAGTGTACGGAAGAGATATTCATGGTCCTTAATGTGGTTACTGGAACTCATGAAGAGTTACAATCAATTGGAATAGTAGATAGCATGAAACTCATAACGAGTGACTCTGATGATGGTGACGTTGGTATTATTGGTGTACTGGGCGAGGTACGGTCGAAAGAATTGGAAAGTTACGAGACCTTATTACGATTTCAATCCATCAATAACACAATCAGATCTGAAAGCACATTAATAGTTATATATGAACCACCACTTCCAAATATGATGCAATTCTATTCTTTATCATCGATTCCAATATCTTTATATGAAACAACGTCGTACAGCTCATTAGATTGTCGAATGGCCAAGATATTAGAGGAGTCAATCAAAGACGATAATAAACTGTCAACAACCCATCACGTTGAATATGATCAAATTTTAGAATGCCTCAATAATTGCTGGAATGAAAGACAGAGATTTATCGAAACTTATCCAAAAATGCCTCATACATGGAACTCTCACTCAAAAGTATCAACTTTGTTAGCCAAATTCACCAATTTGGTTTATTTTAAAAGTTTCAGTCACAAGAAATCTATACTCAAACCAGTAGCTATGTTCATATTGCAACTCATTTTATTTATTCGTGATATATTCTTAATAATCATTTCCGTTTTAAATAGAAAAATTTTCAACTTATCTAGTCTTGTTGAAATATCGGCCACAGCACAACAAGTTGATCTAAGGTTGCAACAATTTGCTTATTTCCCAATCCAATATTTAAAAACAACAAAACTATCATTATCAGAATCATCCACATCAAACAGAAACTTGCATCAAAAGAATTATCCTGAATACATTAGATTTTATAATACACTATGGTTAATTATTAATGATGTCACTTTAGGAATTTCATTGAGTACAATTCTATTAGAGAATGAAGAGAGAATTTCAAAATTCTTCAATAAAGTTGTTGTTTCTAAAGTTCTATTTACAGAACTTAATAATTTATCAATATGGCTAATGAACGCACCAGGTGGTATTAAGTTAAATAATGAACTTTCTGAGTTCTTGGGAGATTTGTTTAGATGGATAATTGAATTTTGGAAAATGGTATTAATCAATCCAATGGTTCCATACTATAGACATATTGTTTGGATTATAGCTATAAGTAGCGGGACATTTGGTGCAACATTAGCAATATCAATATTTTTAGATTTCTTATCCATAATCACATTTCATATTTATTGCTTTTATTACAGTGCAGCAAAGATTTTTAATTGGTTATTAAATATTCTTTTAAGTTTGTTTTATTTGTTCTGTGGAAAGAAGAGAAATACATTAAGAAGGAGAATTGACTCAAATGATTATGAACTAGATCAATTATTGTTAGGAACTTTGCTATTCACAGTTGTGACATTCTTATTGCCAACTGTTTTAGCTTTCTATATAACATTCGCAATTACTGAATTATCAATCATGGTCATACTGGGAACATTAGAGGTATTCACTGCGTTGTTAAATCATTTCCCACTTTTTGTTTTATTATTGAGATTCAAGGATCCTAAAAGAATCCCAGCTGGAATCAAACTTGCTAATTATCAAAACTCTATCATGATCTCAAGTGTACCACTTGGATTAAGTGAGATTTTCAATCATTTTAATAATGTATTAAAAAAAATGAAAGAAATGTATCTTTCTAAACAAACTGCAATGCAAATAATAAAGGGAAAACCTATTCATGTTGAAAGAAGCAAAATATATAAACGTCTATATTCCGCATTACCATCAGAACACATCCCATCGGGTCATATATGGGAAGAAATCAATACTGAGATCAACAAATCTTGAAGATTATGTGCTTCAATGTTATAAAATACTAATTATAAAAGAATAATTCATTAATTTGGGCGTAGACTAGCTACTATTACTTGTTATTTTCTCATATCCATCCTTAATTGTTTATATTCACTAATGGGAAATTATAAATGCTATATACAAATAAAATCGAAACGAACCACATGCTATTCAATACTGATTGACTATTTCTTCTTTTTCTTTTTGTCACCACCAGCTTCTTTAGCCTTAGCTGGGGCACCTTTACCTCTTCTTTTACGTGATTTCAAAATCTCTAGTCTATATTCTTCAGCAGGATCAATGAAACTGTATGATGGGAACATGTTTTTTAAGTCTCTCATTTTTAAGAATTCAGTTGGACCATAATAATTTTTAATGCTATCACCTTTTAGTTTTTGTGTAAGGTATTTGGAACCAGTACGGATTTGTGTAGGGTTATATGTTTGGTGAAAGATCTTGGCCTGTAGTTTGGCAACTTCCTGGAGTCTTGCTCTAATTGGGGCAGACATCCTTAAGAGCTTCTTTGTTGTATTTGATGTGTTCTGTATGAAATCGATGAAATATTTTGATAATTTTGTCAACCGGCCAGATCGCGAAATTTTCCTAATCCATAATTTTTTATTTCTGAACAGAGATTTTACTATGGAGTGTCTGGACTCTGGAGTCTGGACTATGCCTATCTCGTATCTACTGTACTAGACTTTATGATACCAGATTGACCACTAGATCATAGGTAATACTTCTCACTAATAAAATAAACTCTTCACACTAATAAAATAAACTCTTCACTACAAATATAATTACCCGATTCAACTCTGTATTAAGTGAAATAAATATACCAAAATCAACTCTTTAAGAACTACTGTACATTATTCAATAATTTATAATAAACAAAATAAAATTTTACATTAGATTTTTTATGAATTTATTTACCGTGGATGTGTTTAAGCGGAAGCAGTCCAGTCAGCAGCAGCAGCTTCTTCTTGACCTTCAGCAGCCCAGTCAGCAGCAGCTTCGTTGGATTCAGCAACCCAGTCGGCATCAGCTGGGGCAGCATCCCAATCTTGTGATTCTTCAACTGGTTCTTCAACTTGTTCTTCAGCAACTTCTTCAGCAGAAACTTCAGCTTCTTCTGGGTCTCTGTAAAAGTATAAATCTGGCATAACAGACCATGGTTCAGATCTGTTTGGTAAAGAACCACGTAAACGTAAGACTTCTCTGGCTAATAAGTACCAGATTAAACCAATGGAGTGTTTACCTCTGTTGTTAGCTGGGATAGCAACATCAACGTATTCAGATGGGGAATCTAAATCAGATAAAGCAATAACTGGAATGTTAACGTATGATGATTCTTTGATGGCTTGAGCATCGGTTCTTGGATCAGTAACAATGATTAATCTTGGTTCTTTGAATGAACGGGTGATGTAATTGGTGAAGTTACCTGGAGTGAAACGACCAGCAATTGGGGTAGCACCAGTGTGAGCAGCGAATTTTAAGACAGCTCTTTGACCGAAGGTTCTTGAAGAGACTGCAACGACATCAGCTGGGTTTGGGATAGCAGCAATAACTCTAGCAGCTAAAACGATTTTTTCCCAAGTTTTACCAACGTTGATAACGTTAACACCATCTGGTCTAGTTTTGTAAACGTATGGTTCGTTGTGGACCTGATTTAAAAGTTAGTATTGTATTCTAAAAGTTAAAAGTTTGGAAATATATTGATAAGTATGTTTCGATTGGAATAGTAAACAATAATTCATGAATGACGTTGATGTGATTGATGTAATTGATAGAAATATTATGATTTGTTATATTGATATTTGAACCGTTTTTTATTTCTTTGTCAATAAAATTGTTTGAAAACTCCAATATATATGGTCAATAGTTGAATTACACTTGAAACTCTATTATACTGATCTTTAACGTGACTATATGTGCTCTTTTGATATTTGATATTTACTTGTCTGTTTATTTGAATACTATATTTTCCATCATCGAAACGACTTCATCAATAATCATAAAACAGTAACATACTTGAACGTTCTTTGAACCTAAGTGAACGTTAGCAGCTAATAATAATTGAGCATCTTCTGGAGTAAGATCAAAACTGGCTGGTAAAGACATCTTGTATGATTTATATTTCCTTCTGTTGATGTTTTAAGAAATGTACTCTAAAAATTCAAGATATTGAAAAAAAACCAATCTCTGTAGGTTTGGGTATTTTTTTTTGAAGTGGGACTGCTGAAAAATTAAATGTTCACCGAGAGGTAGTAAGTAATTTGGTAGCGCACGCACGGGAAAAGTTGTGCTCTAGCTGGAACTTTCACCGAATAAGCGGACTATTGGCGGAGATTAGGGATGCATTTACTGGGAAGCCATATTCTCGGGAAAGTTGCATTGTTCACCAAAAGTGCGTGTGGTAACCGAAAATTGAAACCTGTGATGTCCGGATGTGTACTCTATAGCCCTAAGACAATAAGCGTGATCAGTAGTAGTAAGTAACCCTAAATATTAATTCTTGGAACTGATGGAAAAGATAAAAAAGTTGCATTCTGTGATCTATGCGATTATTTATTCTCAATACATAATTATATTCAGTTTTCTAATACTTTATTTACTCTGATCACACTTTCACAGGCTATTGAAAATTATTTTAACGCTGTAAGACCATCTCAAGCCATCAACACCCTTCAAGCATAACATTAATCTCAGAAGCGACAAAGGCCTGAAGTCTTTAGATCATGTCTTTTCAGTACAAGCCCCAGAATTTCACAACTTACTTCAAATTGCCTGTGTGGGTACCTAAAGTTAATGCTGACTACAAAGCTTTAAGACTATTCGTTGGTGCCAAATATGGGAACTGGGCTTTATATGGTACATTCTTATTCATATTGCTAATACCACTCTTGTCTTTACTACACACCAATAGACGAGTTCCACGGTTAGAACCATCTAATTCCAAAATACTTCATCATCTTAGGTATCATTCTTCAACTTCAAGGATAATCATATTCTGGGCTCTATTCCATTTCATCTTGAATTATATTGATACTTATAATGATTTATTATTCATAACGAAAAGGTTAGGAAGAGTATCAGCTGCTTGTTTTCCAGGTTTATTATTCTTGACACTTAGACCTTCCCCATTGCCACGAGTTTTATACTTATCAGTCCTACCAATTCATAAATGGATTTCAAGAATAGTGGTATTAGAAGGTTTACTTCATACTGTAATGTATACCATTTATTACTACAAAATTAACGCATTGGTTAAACTTTGGAAATGGCAAAACTTGCTAGGATTTGTTGGTATATTTGCATTTATTATCATTGGGTTCACATCTTTACCTAAAATTAGAAGAATGGCATTCAAAACGTTTTATATTTCACATTACATTATGACTTGGGTATCTGTTATTGCTTTACATTACCATGCAAGACCTGGAATCGGACTTTATACAATTTTAAATTTTTTGATATTACTATTCCAAGTTTGGTATAGACTCAGAAACACCCAGCTATCAAAGATATCAGTCACGTCCATTTCACCGACTTTAGCATTAGTCGAGTTTCCAACTTCAAGAATAAGTAAAAAAAGTTTATTACCTGGTGGTCATGTTCGTATCAATAATAAATCAGGATATTTGAGAGACTTGTTTTATAAAATCATCCCATTGGCTCATCCATTCACAATCGCATCTTTACCCAATGATTTCACAACAAAACTAGTCGTTAGAAGAGGTACTTTTCCGCTGCGAACTAATAAAGAATATTACATAACTGGTTCATTTGAACCTGAATTAGATTTTATCAAAGAAGAATCATCATTATTTCAAAAATTATTACAACCAATTCGTCGTTCCATATCAACCAGTAATACCTTTACAAATACATCACCTTTAAAATATGACATCAGTGCTCAAAGAGTATTAATCGTGGTAGGTGGAAGTGGTATTTCATTTGGTATCCCATTGCTAAGAATCTTGAATTATAACGGTATTGGAACAAGATTAATATGGGTTTGTAAAGACATTAGAGATTTGAATCTGTTGAACCATTTCCATGGGATCCAAGGTATTGAATGTTATATTACAACAGATGTCGATGAAAATGATATTGTAATTGATTATTATGAAGATAAGAATCAAGAAAATTTAACTCACCGAATCCCAAATAATTATGGATCCATAGAAGAAGAAGAACCTGAAGAGATAGATTTCACCACTCTTGGTAGATCTTACAAGCAAGCACATACTAAATCTGCTTCAACTGATTCAACCATTGGTGCCTTTGTTGATAATGAAAATGTTAACATTGATATATCAGGAACCTGTAAATTCAAAGATCCTCCAACAGCATCAACAGCATCAACAGACAAAACATCATCTTCAAAAGTCACATCCATAACACCACCAGAGGACTTTGATATTGAAGCATTTAAAAGCATTAAAATTCCAAAAAGTGTCAATATCTTCTACGGTAGACCTAACCTTGGTTCAGATCATTATAATTGGTGTTTACAATCTCAATGTGTTGGCCCAGCGTTTTCCAGCAATGGTGACTCTGTTTGTTGTAGAGATATTGAACAAGATCATCTCATTGATAGAAATAAAGTCTGGGTGGTGGCAGCAGGACCTCCAGGCTTAGTTGACCATGCCAAACAATGGGCTACTGATGGTGGGTTACAATGCCATACTGAAAGCTTCTCAGTTTAGTGTCGAGAGTACACTATTTATTATTGGTATTTATTATTGGTGGCATATTTCATACATATTCCTCCTTTTGTGTCAATTTTGGGAAGTTATTCTAATATTACGAAAATACCACATTTATTCATTTTAGCATTCTACCACTTTCGTAAAACTTATAATTTAAAACACAGACTTCCAAAAGTCTTATAAATTGCTACAATCAGATAACTTGCTTTACATATTTGCTTCTACTTTATATATCAATTAACTAAAGACCTAAAACTAAACAAGAAAAACAAAAACAAATTAGAATTCACTACTAACTAAATCATATATGTTGAACAACAGTTTCAGCAAGTTCAGCACTCATAGTAATGAACCAATCATGGAAAGATTTATTCCTGCCAATGCCTCACCACAGAATTACAGATCAAAATATCAGAAACCAGTGAATGGAAAAGGTCAAATTCAAGCGCTAGTTAGAGATGAATCAATTTTGGATTTAAATAATGTGACGAATGGCGAAGGCGCCTTAGCGCTAGCTGAAGGAACTCATGAACTGATAACTGTTGATCAAAGAGACAATATTGCTGAAGTGTTGAATTTAAAACATCAGAATAGAGTGTTAACATTTAGTCCGGCCCACAGCGCTAACCATTCAACACCTGATAGCAGTTTCTATGATTCTTATTCTCCTAGTTCAATTTCTCCTTTTCATAGTCCAACTTTCAATAAGCGCCCCCTTAGCCCTGATTCAGATGTATTGAGTGGGTCTTCAGATACTTCAATGGGATTATCACCAAAACAGATTAAAAGAAGAAAGATTGAAATTAAATCATGTTCGCCATATAGAATATTAACGGCTCCTGATTTACGAAATGATTTTTACAGTAACTTGATATCATGGTCAAAATTAACTGGGAGAGTTGCTGTTGGATTGGGGCCTGATGTTTATATTTGGACTGAAGAAGAAGGTCACACTGTTTTGAGATTACCAAAAGAAGAAAAGGTCTCATGTGTTGCATTCTCTGATATTTTAAACATTATTGTCACTTCTACATTTGGAGTAATCAGATTATTCTCACAGGGACTCCTAAAAGAGATACATTCATATGAAACAGACGGTAAAAGTATTTGTTGCATAGCTTGGGTTCCCGGTTCTGATTCACAGTTCTTTGTTGGCGATGAGGTGGGTACAGTATACTATTTTGAAATTAAAAATGGAATGGAATTGAAATTGATTAGGAAGTTCCAGTTTCATCAACAGCAGATCTGTGGGATCGCTATCAGTAATGATTTAAAAGAGATAACTATTGGAGGAAATGATAACTCTTGTACAATTTGGAATGTTGAAAATATATTAGAACCTATTGTTAATTTCCATTTACCTCATCTAGCAGCAGTAAAGGCTGTTGCTTATTGCCCTTGGTCAACATCATTAGTAGCAACAGGTGGTGGTATTAAGGATAGAACAGTCAGATTTTGGCACACAGCATCAGGGACACTATTACGTTCATTCAAAACTAGTGGTCAAATAACATCATTGGTTTGGTCAGAAACAAAAAGAGAGATTGCAATAACATTTGGATTTGGTGACCTTGACAAGCCAGTACTGATAACAATCGTATCATACCCTGAATTAAAAGTTGTTAAGGAGGTTCATTCTGAAGTTGGTATCAGAGTTCTTTCAGCAGTATTATCACCAGATAAAACATCATTATGTATTGCTGCTAATGATCAAACAGTTAAATTTTATAAATTTTGGGATCTTTGTGATTCCCCAATTTTAAACTATCAAGAACAAGGAGTTTTTGGGAGTGATATCATCGAGCTATCAGAAGGGGTGATGAGTCATGGTGGATCTATGCTTAGATAGTGTTATTGTAAACAATTGCATCTTGCTGAAAAAAAAACACACAAAATAGGAGATCTATTTTATATTGTAGATAAAATCTCTTTAAGATGGAACACCTTCTTTTTCATTCTCAGTAAACTGATTGATAAGTTTCTTCCAGTGTTTTCTATTGTCCTGTACGGGAACTGTTCTCACTCTTAATATAATAATCATAACCAAAAGAAGTAGACATATCACAGAAGCAGGAGTAACCATTTTAACAAAATTCTTCGTACTCCCTGAAGGACGATATGGACATTTAGCATAATAACCACCAGTGACCCAACAATTAACAGATGCGATAGAGTTCACATCAACCCAAACTGAATAATTATTAGGTAGACCAAGATCTTTCAAATAGTTAGTTGCTGATAGTTGTTGGATTGCAGTCCGAGGAGCACTAAACACCCAATCACCTGTACAACGATAATCAAAGGCATCAAAGTATGTTGCGGCAGTAGTATTCACAAACCATTCATGAGTTTCATTGACATGACGACATAAAGTGGGTAATTGATTATAACAATAATCTACTTGCCAATGACCTTCTGGTGTTAAAGAAGCACATCTATATGCGTTGACTAAAGTTGAATAAACGTTATCAGAAGTGACAGTTAAGTGTGAGATCATATCTTCTATTGTTGAGGTATTATAAGGTTGATTTGGAGCCCAAGACCATAGAGTTTCATTGAAGACATCAGGAATAATATCTAATGACGGTAAGGATTGGTTTAAAATTGGAGAATAACCTTGATTTACTAATTCTTGAACCGAAGAAGTAGTGTCTGAACTATCAGTATATGTGAATCTCCATTTCTTCTTAACACGATTCTTATAATCTCTTGATATCTCAAATGTCTCATTCTTAGGAATAAAATCAACATCTAATGAATCTTGAGTGAAAATTGATTCATTTGGTAAATCGAATGAATGATATGATGAATTAGGAAGTAAATTGTTTTTCCAGATCATTGGAATGATTCTTTTCTTTTCATCAAAGATAAATGGGAATAATTTAGGATAACCATATCTTTTATCAACTGCTAAAGTGCTTGCATTGAATCCATTCCCACTCGCTCTTGTATTATCTAAATCACTAGGCGTGTAAACGGTTGTATTGAAACGTGCGATAACCATGTTGGAGAATGTAGAGTCTTGAGTTCCAATCAACGATTCATCATATACGATCATATCTGGACCGTAATTGATTGAATGTAAATTAAACATTAAAAACACAATATTAGCAGCCAGATTGGTATCTGTGGCTGTAACGTAATTGTGGATTGTGGTTAGAAGATAGTCAGTTAAAAGAGCAACTTGACAAGTTTCCCCATCACCTATATCAATAGTAGTTTCATTTTCAAAATTGATTGGATTATTATCAAATGCAACAGGACATAATTGTAGCTTCTTTAAAGCTTCATTCCAGTATAAATCTATAACCAAAGTCAGCACTTGCTGTTGCATCAAATGATAGACAGCATCAACAGTTGCTGAAGTGTATCCAAACGGTTTAAACATCAGATTTGAAATATCAGCACCGATATATGTGACTTGATCTATTGTTACATTTGCAGAGGCATCTCTCTGACTTCTATCGGCTGTGACCTGCACATTTGACAACGGCCACTGTTCCTGAGTCAGGCCTGATGCACTAACACTGGTTAGGAGGAGCAGCGTGAAGACCAGCAAATTCTGCATCAACATAAGTGGTTAATGAGTGTGTTTATAAGCACTGAGAAGAGCTCTGTTTATAAAATTTGATAGATGCGAAAAATTGAAATATTTAAGAACAACCAATTAATTCAGTATACGAAAATAGGAAAGAGATCATCTCAGAATGAGTGATGAGAACACAACGGAGGAGACGCAGACATTCACTGCTGAAGACAACACTCGTGATTTAACACACGAAATCACGACTTCATTGGTCTTTAATTGGTTCATTGCGATTCCATTGGTGTTTCTATCGTTCATATTCATCACTTATAGAATCTCCACCAAATATGCCACTACACAATTCATTGACGAGATATTCCATGTTCCAATGACGCTTCAGTACTTGGATGGAGATTTCAAGACTTGGAATAATAAAATCACAACACCTCCAGGATTATACTACATTGGTTGGTTATGGTGTAAATTATTAGATATCACAAGAATCTCTAAGTTTATAGATATAAGAAGTTTAACAACACTAAGAATGATCAACACAATTGGTGGTTCTTTGATACTTCCGGTAAGTATGAGCTGGCTGTTCATTTTAAATCCAATTGGTTTCTGGCCAGCTACATTGTCTTTATTTCCAGTATTATCCAATTTTTATTATTTATATTACACTGATGTTTGGTCAACTGTTTTCGTTGTATCATCATTAAGTTTTGCAGTCGGATTACCATATGGTGAAAGAAGAAGTGTTTGGATTTCAGCAATTTTAGGTGGTGCAAGTGTTTGGTTAAGACAAACCAATATTATTTGGAATTTCTTCATAATGGTCCTAGTTATTGAAAGAAGAGCAATGATTCATAAGAATTTTACAGATTCATTTTTGAATAATTGTATTAAATGGATAATTCAATTCGTTGAAGATTTTTACGATTTTGTATTACCTTACATCATTAATTTTGTTTTATTCTTTATATTCTTAGTGATAAATAGAGGTATCACATTAGGTGATAAAGAAAATCATTCAGTTGGATTACACGTTGTTCAATTATTTTACTGCTTTACATTCCTTGCTGTTTTCACATGGCCAATTTGGCTATCATATGATATAATTGTTGATTATTTAGAACGCTTTAAAGAAGGACCAATTTTCATTATTTTCGAAATGATTTTCATTATGATAATAGTTAGATTTTTCACAGTTATACATCCATTTTTATTAGCAGATAATAGACACTATACTTTTTATATTTTCAAGAAAATTATAAATCGTTTCAAATATTCAAAATATTTAATTACACCAATTTATCATTTTGCATTTTATGTCGTTACTAATTTATTAAATGCTAATGCGTTTTATTTTGATTCTGTTCATGAAATCCCATTCAAGACACCATATGATTTACCATTGAAACCAACGGGGATATCTATTCTTGCGTTTATTCTATCTGTTATATTAACAATCATACCATCTCCATTATTTGAACCAAGATATTATATTTTACCATTTATAATTTTTAGATTATTCATCGCAACTTCATATGAAAGTTTCTTACCTAGAGGTTCACTGAAAGGTATCATATTAACCAGACTAAGTCTGGAATTTATCTGGAATGTGGTTGTTAATATTGTGTTGATTTATGTCTTTTGTTCTTATGAATTTAAATGGGATAATGATGATTCAATTCAAAGAATAATTTGGTGATAAAAAGTTGTGTATCAAATAACAATATGTGATATTTTTTACAGCTGTAAGAATGGGTATAAACAGTTGAAATATATATTTATTTATGGTTATAAAAGGTAATAATGTGATTGAAATCGAAAAAAAATTGTCATTAAAATCATCAAAAAGTTGAAGTGAAAAATACTTGAGAATATAAAGTTATTTTAAATAGTAACTTCTTTGAAATTATCAGATAATGAAGCTTCTGTTATGTCTTGTGATTTGTCTGGTTCTTCATCATCTACTTTTGAAACTTCAACTTTAGTTTCTTCTTTTTCAGATTCTTTTTCTTCTTTCACTATTTGAGCAGCCTGTTTGAATTCTTCTTCTTTAGTAGCAGTGATATCATGAGAAATAATTCTTTCATCCTTTTTAGCGACTTGAGATACAGGGGTTGTTTTAACTTCTGGTACTTGTTGAGGTGGGGATTGTCTTCTTGATGGTTGTGGATTTTGAGATCTCCAATAAGTTAATACTTTATGAGTTAAATAATTCAAATATGGGATTTCTCTTTGAATTTGTTTATCAAAGAAAACTAATTCACCATCACCAGCATAAATATCATCAACATCAGTATGTAGCAAATAATTTTCAGATTCTAATTCATGAACAAAGCTTAATAAGAAATCTCCCCAAGTTGGAGCTAAAACGAATTTAGTATCAAAATCTCTACCGAATAAGATAACTTGACCATGAATACCATTCACATCTTGATCTAAATCAACACCAATATGATTACCTGAATCATCAGAGATTAAAGGAATCCAATTTCTATTAGCGTATACTGGTTTTATAGCACCGGGTGGAATGGATCTTTGTCTTGGAATATGTGGAGTTTGTGATAATGGTCTATGATGAGAAGTTGAGATTTTTCTTTCTAAATCAGGATCAATTGAATTTTCATCAGTTGTTAATTTACCATAACCTTTTTTAGTTTCATTTAAAGAAACAGTTGATTTTGATTTAATCTTGTCTAAAGATACGGAAGATCCAGTTGGTGAGATTAAAGCTTCTCTTGCCATCTGGTTTTCTTTAACTTTAGCATCTAATTCCATTCTATCAACAACAATTCTCCAATGATTCGTGGTTTCAACAACATCATTTAAATCCATTAATCTTAAACCAAAGAATAACCCACCAGATCCTGTCAAACTTTCGAATTCTTCTTGACCATCATGAATTCTAAAGGAGGCTCTAACAGCAGCTGGTAATTTAACGCCTAAATCTTCTTCAGCTTTTTCAATATCAATTCTTGTAACTGGATCAGATAAAGTAGCATTTAAATCAGAATGATTTTCAGCTGTCCAAGTTTCAATATGTCTCCACGCTAACAAAGTTTCACTAATCCCAGCATTGGAAGAATCATCGTCTGAAAAGGTAGTGGAATCGTTCAATTCAATATTTTGATGAGTAGCATTGGTGGTGGTACTATTTCTTGCACCGGAAGAATTATGATGGTTTTGTGGAGCATGAGAACTGTATTCAGCATAACGATCCTCAGTGGAAAGTGCGTAGACGACCTGATTCACGAAATCTTTAAAACCCATCTCAATTAAAATAATAACTGTGACGTGATTGTAAAATATTGTTTGTTTATATTTAAGTTTCTTAAATTAAGTCCATCGATCCAGTTTCACTTTTTCATTTTTCTGAGAGCAAAAGCTTCGACCGAATCGGGCAAGGTTCTGAGTGATGGTGGCGAGGTCTGGATGTTTCAATCTCTATTCCTAATCGGGAAAACTGTAAACAAACCAAAAAATCTAACTTAATTGTAGATTTAGTTTGATTGGTTTGCTCATTAGTCCAGTAATACATATCCATCAATGTCATTCCAACCTTTACACAGAGATCCACTCTCCAACAATCTTCAAAAACAAATGTTTCAAAGAAACTACGGTGCAGGAAGTGGAAATGGTAACTCTAAAGGCTTCATGACTGCTTCACCAACTGATAATTTAATGTCTCCATGTTCTCAAAAATTAAACGCTCATAAAAACAGATTCTTCAGCAAGTATGTATTCATATAATAATATATGTTGTGAAAGAAAACAATCAAGGCTAATAAACAATTTTACTAACTCATTCAAATCAGTGCTAAGGCCACTAAATTGAACTTTGATGTTTAATATCATTCTACTCATTAATCAAGATACCCAAGTTCTAGAATGTGAAACTTATAAACTAATAGATGAACCCAACTCCCCCAAAACACTGTAAAAGTGCCTACACCATTGATATATATCTTTAAAGGCATATGAATTTTTAAAAAAACTATGTACAAAACTTAAATAAAACAGACTTTTCCAACTGGGTAACAGTCTTATTTTTTGGATCTAGCATCCGAAACGGTATTTAATAACAATGCTTCATTATCTAACACGATTCTGTTTGGAGAGTTGGATAGGATCTTAGCAATCTCTCTGGCAGTGTCTAATCTCTTTAACTCAACATAATCTCTTGATTTTTTAATGGCTTCACCAATCAATTCAGCAGATTCAGCTTCACCTTGAGCTTTAACAATTGTACCTTGTTTTTCTTGTCTTGCTTTATCAACGACGAAAGCGGCTCTTTGAGCTTCTTGTTGAGCAATTTGTTTAGCTTCAACGGCTTGAGTGAATTCTGGTGAAAATGTCATATATGTGATTGAAACATCATCTAATAAAAGATTGAATTTAGAAGCTCTACGAACTAAATTCTCTCTTATTAATTTGGAGACTTTTTCTCTTTGTGTGATTAATTGGGATGCATTGAATTGAGCAACAACTGACTTTAAAACTTCATTGACAATTGAAGGTAAAACACGTTCATCATAATCAGTACCTAAAGTACGATAAATAAATGGTAAGGCATTAACTTCTGGTCTACTTAAAACTCTGCAAGTGATATTAACCATTTGTAAATCCTTAGTCCCTGTTAAACTTGCAACATTTCTAGGTTTAGCACGAACATCATAGATATAAGGGGTTTGTAACCATGGAATAGCAAAATGGGTACCTTCACTATAAATTTCAGGTTGAACACCTCCAATACGACTATAGATGATAGCTCTGTGACCACCATCGACGTTGAATAATGATGAATTGACTAATAAAGCACCACCACCAAGTAGTAATAAACCACCTAAACCTGTGAATAAACCAGCTGGACTACCTTTTGGAGCATTACCTGAGAATTGAGCTTTTCTGGCACGGTTTTGGATATCACGAGCAAATTTGTTCCAATCCTGTGACATTTGAGATAGATATAAATGTAATAAATAAGAATGAATTGAGAATTAAATTATTGATTCAAATTGAATAATTTTTGGTTTAATTGTCAAAATTATTTCGCCACTGGCCAGAGTAATTCCGAGGTATGAGGCCTCGGAAATGACCCCCAGATTTAAATAACTTTCGCAGAGAATTAAAGAGAGTTTTTATTCAATTGTTGTTAAAGTCATGTCTTTTCCTCTTCATGAAGCTGCCCGAGATGGCAAAGCGTTGATTGTTAAAGGTCTCGTTGCAGAATCCCCAAAAAGTGTGCTGGTTAAGGATGAGGATGGTAGAATTCCTTTACATTGGGCCGTTTCATTCAATCATTTAGAGATAGTTTCAATTTTATTAAACCCATGGAAATTCTCCCCTGAACAATCCAAACCTTTTGAAATAGATATTGATGAATACACTGACGATTCGGGCTGGACTCCATTACACATTGCAGCATCAATTGGTAATTTAGAAATACTCGATTTGTTACTAAACTATGAACCAAAACCCGATGTTAATTTACCAACAACTTCAGGCATAAGACCAATCCATTTAGCTGTCTCCAAAAAACATATTAATGTCGTTAAAAGATTAGTGGAGTCAGCAGGTGCCTCTGTGCGTGTTAAAGACAATAAAGGCCAGTATCCCATCCATAGAGCCGCAAGTATTGGTTCCATTGCATTAGTTGAATATTTGGCTACTAAGGGGTCCAATATCAACATCAGAGACAGTGAAGGATGGACCCCATTGCATCATGCGTTGGCTGAAGGATTTGGAGATATTGGAGTTTTATTGGTGAACAAATTTGATGCAGATGTCAATATTGAAGACAATGATGGGAAAAAAGCAGTTGAAGTTGCAGTCGATCAACAGGTGAAGAGTTATTTCCTTAAGGAGACGATTCGTTAATAGTGTATCCTCTATAATTACTACAATACTACTGAACCACAACCTCTGTAACTCCACCACCACTCCAGTAATTGAGCCTCTCTTCATGTCATTTCCCGCGAATTTCCCCAATCCTTCAAATGGAATTTTTTTAAGCCAGTCATGATCAAAATTTGATGTCTTTAGTAAACATTTGGAAATATTCACTTTTACTTAACTAAGAATCTGCTTTAGTTAGCTCTCACTGAACATACAAGCTGCCATGATCCTCCTGCATAACGTGTTCTCAAATCCTGATCGGGGCAAACCCAAGATCCCGGGAGCTCAAGAGCAATCAATGTTCATGTCTATTGGAGTGGGTTTATTTGCAGGTGTTGGTGGGTTTATATTTGGTTACGATACTGGTATCATTAATAGCGTATCAGAAATGCCATGGGTACGACAGCATTTTGCCTCAACACCAGGGGACTTCTCGGCTAGAGAAACTGCTATACTGATGAGTATTTTATCACTAGGTACGTTTCTTGGAGCCA
The DNA here is from genome assembly GCA_003707165.2 of Phaffomyces opuntiae. Classification (NCBI taxonomy): domain Eukaryota; kingdom Fungi; phylum Ascomycota; class Saccharomycetes; order Phaffomycetales; family Phaffomycetaceae; genus Phaffomyces; species Phaffomyces opuntiae. The sequence continues at coordinate 40,436 of PPNH02000073.1, forward strand.
TTTGCGCTCCATTATTATCAGATACGGTAGGAAGAAGATATTCCATAATAATAGCAACATTCATAGTTTTCATGGTTGGTAATATATGTCAAATTGCCTCAACTGAATTGAAATTGTTTTGTATTGGAAGATTTATAACTGGTATTTCAATTGGTATAATATCTGCAGTTGTTCCAGTTTATCAAGCTGAAGCAGCTCCAAAATATGCCCGTGGTGCAGTTATTTCAACTTATCAATGGAGTATAACATGGGGTTTATTAGTTTCAAGTGCAGTGTCGCAAGGAACACAATCAGTGGATTCATCAGCTTCATATAGAGTTCCAATTGGATTACAATTCTTATGGTCATTAATACTAGGTGTTGGTATGATTTTTTTACCAGAAACTCCAAGATTTTATGTTAAAAAGGATGATTTATCAAGTGCAGCTAAATCTTTATCGATGTTAAGAAGGGTTCCAGCAGATGATCCTGGATTAATTGAAGAATTAGTTGAGATTAAAGCTTCATATGATTATGAAATGTCATTTGCTAAAAATCAAGGATATTTGGATCTTTTCAAATCTGATGAAGCAAGACCACATCAATTAAGAAGAATTCTAACAGGTGTTCTATTGCAAGCTTTTCAACAATGTTCAGGTGTTAATTTTATCTTTTACTATGGAGTGAATTTTTTTTCTAAAACTGGTGTTTTTAGATCTTATTTAATTTCATTCGTTACTTATGCGGTTAACGTTGCTGCGACAATACCTGGTATAATCTTAGTTGAAACCGTTGGTAGAAGAAAAGTTTTAATTCTTGGTGGTATTATCATGGGATTTTCAAATCTGGTTATTGCAATAGTTGGCGCTACAACAGATACTGTGATTGCAAATAAAGTTATGATTGCGTTTGTTTGCTTGTTTATTGCATCTTTTGCAGCATCTTGGGCACCTGTGGTATGGGTTGTTTGTGGTGAAATATATTCATTGGGATGTAGAGGTAGAGCAGTATCAATAACAGCAGCTACTAATTGGTTAGTTAATTTCATTTTTGCATTTAGTACAGCATATATAATTGATCAAGGAAATCATACTTCTACAATTGGTACAAATATATTTTTCATGTGGAGTGGCTTTTGTTTACTTGGTGTTCTATTCACATATTTTATCGTTTTTGAAACTCGTGGATTAACATTAGAACAAATTGATGAATTATATAGACAATGTGGAAATGCAAGAAATTCAGCAGGGTTTAAAGTGTTGCCTAAATATAATGATGAAGGAATATTAATTACAAATCAAGAAAATTATGGAAATGATCATATGAATGAAGATACTGGAATAAGCTTAGAAAGTTATAAATCAAGTCATGATGAGAATTTCAAATATGATGGAACTAATCATGGTTTAAGAGATGGTTATAATAATAATAAAGATGAAGATGGTCATAAGAATACTATCGATGAGAATAAGAATAAAAATAATGAAGAAACGAATAATGAAAACAAAAAGAATAATATTAATGATGATAATAATAATGAAACAAGTAAAAAAGAATTTTCAGAAAATATTGAGTACAAAGGTTATGATATCAACTTAGGACATGGACTGGGATTATCAGGACAGAGTAGAGGTCCACCTAGTCTATTGACTATGAGTACAGATGGAACACTAGAGTCGTTTGGTGAAGATGATGGGAACAATAATGACTGCAGTTTTAGCGAATATGTTGATAGATTGAGCTCAGGGACCGAATTAAGAGACTTGGGCCACTTGAACTCAAGACGTTCTGATAATTAGAGACTATACAATTGTGTATTATAAGTGTATGTAGTGATCTACAGCTGATGTTCGATGTTCTCCACGCTTACATAAAATTCTTTTTCAAATTCTTGAAAAAAAGATGCAAATTCCCACGATTCATTTTTAAAAAGGAGTAACTCAGTTTGATTAAATTCAGTTCAGAAGTCAGGCGCCTCTTTAGAAAATGACTGAAATTTCTACAATTCGAATGACTAAAGAGATCATTCCTCTCAACAGGCCAAACAAAACCACTTTGACTGTTGCTAATTTGCCTTCAAGACTTTTATTTTATATCTATCACTTCTTGTTATTAGCTGTTTACTCAATCTATTCCATCTTCAGATCCTTCCAGTACCTTAACCACAAGATCAGAATAAAGTTCTTGAATCTGGCTTATAATCCATCTAAGACTCCTCAAATCATTAGAGATGATGTTAATAAGTTAGAAAAATTACCAAAGAGATTGAGTGCAATCTTGAATTTGAAATCTGAAAGTGAAGAAGGTGGCGGTTATTTTGGTTTGTTGAATGATGCGTCTGAATTGATTGCTTGGACCTTGGCTGCAGGAATTCAAACATTATCAATTTATGAAGCTGATGGTGTTTTGAAGCAAAACGTTGAAGATTTAAGAATTGCCATCTACAAGAAATTATCTGATTATTTTGGTTCCAATTCGATCCCTACTTTCGTCATCAAGGTTCCTCGTCAAAATGGGATCTATTATGGCTTAAATAACGATGAAGATCAAGGTTATAAAGATCAAGAAATTGAAATTGAAATCAGTTTATTATCAATTGAAGATGGTAAACCAACTATTGTGGAACTAACCAAAACAATGGCTGATTTGGCTAAACGTAAAGAGATTTCATCAAAGGACATCACTGTCAACTTGATCAACAAGGAATTAACTGAATTAATTGGTCCAGAACCTGATTTAATTGTTTTATTCACTCCAATCTTAGATCTACAAGGATACCCACCATGGCATATCAGATTAAGTGAATTCTATTGGGAGCCAGATAATGAAGACGTCACCTACGCGATCTTTCTTAGAGCTTTACAAAAGTATTCTACTTGTAAGATCAATGTTGGTAAATAAGAGTTGAATTTGTCATTTGTGGGACTGGACTCGCCACCAACACTATCATTAATATTTATACCACCACACTAATTGCTTCTACACTTGCTATGCGTTCCATTGGATTGCTACGACCGACACGAAAGAAATACACAGATCATTTGCATTAATTTAAACATCACGTAGGAAACAGAGGCTTTAAATAATTACAGTTACCCGCAATTGTGATTTCAATTCCGCGAATTTCGTCGACGTGTTCGAAAAAAAATTAAAGGAAAGAAAAAAAAAGTAGATTTAATTCAATTTAATAGGAATAATCAATCTTAAAACACGAAAAGGTGAGTTATTAATACATTTTGAGACGTTAAATGTGTGTTTATACGTGTGAATGGTTCATGTGACTACCTCAGAAGTTTCCTTTATGGGATAACACCATTGATTGTCTAAGTTTTTGATTGATTTAAATCTTGTTTCAAAAAAGAAATTAAAACACAACAAAAGGGGAATTTCCATTATTTTAGAGGATTTATACATGTGATTTATGGATTTGATCAGTTATAAAACTGTGCTCAGTTTTCAGCACTACATGCTGTTACTTTTCATTTATTACAATTGCTCGTTTATCGGTTATTATTTTTAAGGGGGTGGGAATAGTCAACCTTATCAAAAGAAATCAACCCTACACCAAAAAATGGCTGATTTCGAGATTGACATTGATTTGAATAATCGAAATGTAACTCTATTGAGTTGATTCACATATTTATCATACAAATCGTTTGATTGTTTCGCAATTCCTTTTTTGATGTCTTTGTTTTGGTCTTGATTGTTTTTCGTTGCCACTTTTTGAATTTTGATCCCGATCGATTTGAATCGTTATCAATAGCAATTTAATATCAATAATAGAACAACATCAAATCATACCACCCATTTCATGAACACATACACATTTGAATACCTATTTATTTGAGCATCATTACTAACTAATAAATCAGATGGGTTTATCTATTTCAAAATTATTACAAGGCCTTTTCGGTCGTAAAGAAATGCGTATCTTAATGGTTGGTTTAGATGCTGCTGGTAAGACCACCATTTTATATAAATTAAAATTAGGTGAAATTGTCACTACCATTCCAACTATCGGTTTCAATGTTGAAACTGTTGAATACAAAAACATTTCATTCACTGTTTGGGATGTCGGTGGACAAGATAAAATTCGTCCATTATGGAGACATTATTTCCAAAACACTCAAGGTATTATCTTCGTTGTTGATTCCAACGATAGAGATCGTATCGCTGAAGCTCGTGAAGAATTACAAAGAATGTTAAACGAAGATGAATTACGTGATGCTTTATTATTAGTCTTTGCTAACAAACAAGATTTACCAAATGCTATGAACGCTGCTGAAATTACAGAAAAATTAGGATTACACTCCATCCGTCAAAGACCATGGTATATCCAATCCACTTGTGCTACTTCAGGTGATGGTTTATACGAAGGTTTAGAATGGTTAAGTACTAATTTAAAAAGCTCCGCTTAAATAGAAAAAGCATAACATCAATTTAAAAGGTAAAAAATGGAAAAAAAACAATTGGAAGAAAAATAAAGAAATAAAAAACCTAAAAGAATTTTAATCATTTTTTATATATTACTAGTTCTTTATTTGTACTGTGTTTTTTTATGTTTTTTGTCGTAATTGTTATATAAATATCTGGAATATACCTAACTGTTTCATTTCTTTAAAACTTTTGTAAGGATTTTAATGTTTCTTGACTGTAATAATGGAATGGTTGATCCCAAATTTCGAATCTACTACTCTCATCAAAGATAATGAGTTTGACACTTTAAAGGTTAAGCATCAAAATACTGATCCAGATTCCACAGCCCTAATCACATTGATGACAGTATGCACGTGATTTCTTCTAGGGCTACAGTTTCAACTTCCAGACTCTGGTGTCCGGGTTAAAAACCTGGCAAAATTTCAACCAAACAAAAATTTCCTCAAATTTCCGAAAATCAAACCCGCGAAAATTACTGTTATCGTAAAACCCACGAATATTCCCGAATCCATCGAATTTTCGTGCTCGAATCATCAATTTTTCACTGGTTGAAACGCTTTTTTGATGTTTTTTTTTTTCTTCAGTTAGTGTTTCATTTAATTAGTTAACATCAATAATTATTCATAATGGTATGTTTGAAATTGAACAGGATGATGAGATATGGGACTACCAGGGATATACATACACGTCTGAGTTAGAGAAGTTTTAGGGGAGTTAAAGAGCATTTTTGTATCGTTGGAAGAAAGTGTAATGTCAATAGTTACAAGTTTTGAATGAAAAGTTTATAATCTGAAATAAGAATATCAAGGATAGTAATAGAATAGAATGTACTCAGTTGATGAAGTTAGTGAAATATTGTATCTCTTAACAGAGATGAGTGATCAGTTCATGACTAGTGATGAAATATACCCAATTGTAAAGAGAAACCCCATCAATGAAATTTTCATCCATCAAAGAAAGAACCATAAATCAGAGAACTAATAGTATAGTACATTCCAACCATGTGATTCCCTACTTCTTAAATACTCACTCGTCCTTCAATATTCAATGAAAACAAAAGTACTAACAAATTCCAACAGGCTTTACACGCTTCTGAACTACGTAACAAAACCAAAGAACAATTAGAAGAACAATTAGTTTCTTTAAAAGAAGAATTAGCAACTTTAAGAGTTCAAAAATTAACTCGTCCATCATTACCAAAAATCAATGTTGTTAGAAAAGATATTGCTAAAGTTTTAACTGTTATTAATGAAAACCAAAGAGCTTCAGTTAGAGAATTTTACGCTGGTAAAAAATATCAACCAAAAGATTTAAGAGCTAAAAAAACTAGAGCTTTAAGAAGAGCTTTATCTAAAGAAGATGCTGCCAGAATCACTTTAAAACAACAAAAAAAATTAGCTGCTTTCCCACAAAGAAAATACGCCATCAAAGCTTAAGCTCTGTAATAATGTTATATTAAGAGATTTAAATAGGAGAATTATAGGTTTTTGTTCTAAAAAGTTAGTATCGGGCGTAGATGTGTAAGGAAGATATTGGAAGTGAAATATATTAATTTAAACTACGAGTATAAAACTATGAACTATTTATTTAAGTTAGTTAAGCATCAGTCATTTCAGTATCTTTCTTACTATTTCTCTTAAATTCTTCAATCTGTAATCTTAACTCATCATTTGGTACAATATCTTCATATTTTAAAGGAACTCTATTAAATGGATCAGTTGAATCACTTAATAAATGTTCTCTAATAGTTGATCTATCAATAATAACTTTTGAAGATGGTAATAAAACAGGATCTTTCATTAATGTGAACATTAATGGATCTAAGAATTCATCAGGAATATCACCTAATTCCAATTCTTCTTCTTCATCTTGTAATTTTCTAGATTCTGCTAATTCGGCAAATTTAGTTAATTTATTTAATAATTCAACAGATGCTAAACCAAATTTTGATAAAATCTTTTCAGCTCTTAAAAATAAAGATTTTTTGAAAGATCTTTCATCTTTAGAAACTGCATTTATAAATTCTTCTTCATTTGATAAATTAATGAATACTTTTGAAATGTTTAATAATAAAGTTCTTGGACTAAATGAATATTTTTCAGGATTACTAACTTTTAAATCTGAACATTTTGGTCCAACTAAAGCTTCTAAATTATAATCTAACATACTTGCTAATCTATTAACAATTTCAGGTTTAATGAAAGCTCTAGGGACATCTTTTGTGAAAATTCCAAATAGATCAATTGATTTATTTGCTAATCCAACATAAGATTTTGCTTGATTTTCAGCTGATGATAACTTATTTTTAATTTCATCATCTGTTCCTTCTAAATTATTTATACCTGTTTTCAATCTGTTTTCTAATTCAACTTGATAAGTATGAACATCAGATAACTGAGTTAATGATTCATCTAATAGAAATGTTAAATCATTTAACATTCTAGCAATAAATCTTATGAAAAATTCTTCATTGTTTTCACTTTGATTAATTAATTGATTCTTATATAATGGATTTTTCCAAATTTGTTCTAAAATTGATGATATATGATATCTACTATTAAATTTATCATAAAATTGAGATGATGCACCAGTTTTTTCAACAACAACATAAAATTCCAATAAGGAATATAATAAATTTTTGAAAACTAATTCATTTGTATCAAAGATTTCCATCATGAATCCAGGTCTATTATCTTGACTTTGTAATGAACCAATGAATAAACTTTCAACTAATTTACCCTTTAAATGAGGATTCCCAATTAATTCAGGACATCTTAAGAAAACAACACTAAATTCAACAAAAGTTTGTAATCTTGGGTTTAAAATTAATGGATTATAATTATATTTAGCAATATACTGAACATAGTTGACAATACCCTCAATTATAAATTCTGGGAAATATTTGAATGGGATTGGTGCCTTTTCACGGAAAAATTCAGTATTATCTGCATTTTCCACTCCAATAACATCAGGAATTAATGGTAAGTCTAATGATTTTTGAGGGAATTGATGAGTTGGGTCAATTGCTCTTATTAAGAAACATGAAGCACCACTAACAAAATCAAAGATTTCTAGTTGAATATCTCTATGTGTAAAAAAACTAACTAATGAATCCTTTTGAGATTTTAAATTTGATAAATTTTTCTCCAATCTTGGTAATTGACTTTGAACCAGTCTTTGCATTGGATTATTTTGTTGACCATTGACTGGGTTTTTCAATTGTTCAATTGACGATTCTAATTGTTTAATCTTTTGTTTTAATTTGTTTTCAAATAAATAATCACCACCAATACCATAATGTAAATAAGTTAGCGTTAAATAAAAGCAATCAGAGATGAAATTTGCAGATTCTTCTGATTTATTATTGGAGAAATATAAATCAGCTTCAATGGTTGTTGAGTTTGTTCTTGTTTCATCTTTTAAATCAATTAATTTATTTTTATTGAAATAATTTATATCAATCTTATCAATCTTGGTGAAAGATGGATCTAAAAATGGTTGTGATAATCTGATTAAAATCAAACTAATATTGGTGATGAATGCATTTGATGATAATTTAGTGAAGTCAGAATGATCACCTCTTCTTAGATGATTTTTATTGATAATAGTTGCAAAATATTGTAATAAATCATTTCTTGAAGTTTCAGAACCTCTTATAATTTTATTAGTGATGAAAAATAAACGATCTAAAATGACGTTATGTTCAGATTGTAAAGATTCTCTAATTTGTTTGATTTGTAAATTTGATTTCTCAGTTGTTCTATCAAAATTAACTTGTGAAACTGAATCTTGTAATGGTGATAATTTGAAAATCATACCTAAGATAGTTGAATTTTCAAACATTGAAGGCTGCTGATTTGGATTGATTATTTTAAAACCACTAATCTGGGTAAAGATTGAAGCAACAGATTTTTCATTAAGTAGTAATTGGAAAATATTTAAAACTAAAGAATATTGTGGATTATTTAAATCGATATTCATGATTAATTGACATAAATTTGGAACGAATATATTTAAAAAATCTAACAGTGAACCTTCTTCATTTGATCTGTTTATAATTTGAATTAAAAACTCACTGTAATCATTGCCATTACTTAAAATATCTTTACAAAAATCAATAACGTTTGAATTTAAAAACATATCAGGGATTTGGAACGCAACTAATGCATAACTTGAAGTCAATCGATCCATCTCTTGTAAGATTTCTAATTTTGAATCTCTTAATGAATCTTTTTGTTTGATTAATCTTGAAACCTGTTGAATCTTCATCCATGAATTCTTCAAATATTTGAAAGGTTGAGGATCACCAATCTCTGACAACTTCTCAATGATGGCCCTATCGACCAATTCTTTATTGAAATGGATATCTGAACCTTCTTCCACCAATTCAGAGTAAGTTGATTCTAGAAATGTTAAGTCATTATTCGAATGATCTAAATTCAACGTCACTGATAAGATATGTTCAAATTCAGAGTCGATCCATGAGGTCAAAGTCTCAACTGGATCAACAACTTTTGGTTTCTTGACTTCAACTGTGGATTTTATCGATGATGAAGATGAATTGTTGATTGATTGTGATACAATTGATGATGGATTTGGTTTCAATTCAGTTGATTTTGGAGCTGTTTCTTTGGTGTTTTCTTTGGCAGTAGTAGATGTGTTTTGTGATAGTTTTGCTAGCCTTTTGGCTCTGATTTCATCCATTTTTTGCGGTGGTTTTGACTATTGATCTCTTTATCTATTTAAAGTGACACCTTGAAGGGGAAATTGAGTGTATGTCCAGGAATAGTCGGATTTGAACGGTTAAAAAAGGGTGGTATGGGTAACTGATGCAGCCAATAACAATGCAGTATACTTCAAGACCAGCAGAGTGAGTTAAAAGCGACTAAAAAGTGAATTTAAGTGTGAATTATAAATTTCAAATGGCAAAATTAAATCAAAAATGTTTGTTTTTTTTTTCTTCCTGTTGAAATTTCTCATTTTTTTGAAATTTTCATCATTAAAAAAAACTTTGACTTTCCAATAAATCTTCGAAATTCAACTTCAATTTCAGAATCTTCCCGTCATTTTGGAACCATTTGAGCTCTTAAGATTCAATCCACGCTAATTGGCTCATATTTCTGTACATTTCTGCAAAAAACTGCGTTCAATTTGGGCACATTCTGAGATTTAAAACTACATTATTCAAATTTATTCAAAACGATGAGTGAAGCGAAAAAGAACCAACAAACCACTGAGAATGGTCTCGAATCCTTAGAGAAACTATCAATCCACGATGGCTCCAACCACCCACACCGTCAGCCAATCAGAGACTCGCAGATACCCAAAGTTGAGTACTCCAATCATCGTGAATTCATTCCTCACTACAATAACAATCCCACTCCACCATACCAATTTCTCCCACATCAACAGTATCCGATCCAGCAATCAAATGGACAGGTGCCACAGGCTTTGAGAACGGCATTGAACAATCCACTGCATCGTTCCTTCGTTCTTGGACTAGAAACAGACTTAATCAATTTCATCGCATCAAACACCGATTCTTATCTATTGAGTCCAATGAACTCATTCTATAGGCTCTTGACCCATAAGACTGCAGAATACTACTCTTTGGGCCACAGTCTAAACAAAGAGGGCAATTCCATCATAGTGTATAAGAATTTCGGTGTTGAATTGATAAAACCAGATCCATTACATTCAATACCTCCACCTAAATTCTTCACTCCAGAGTTGCAACAAACCACAACGTTTCCTATTCAGATGAACCCACAGTTCTCAATGCATCAACTACCACCACAGTTGCAGCAACAGAATCAGTTCAATCATCCGGTTATACGACCAAATGTTGAAGTTTCAGAGGTTAAGAAGGAGAATAGTAATAATCCACCAAAGGATTTCAAATTAATGAAAAGATTGGTCAGTTCAGCAAACACATCGAGTGAAGAATTGAAAAATGATGAGGCACAGGTCGATAGTTCAAATATTGATAATTCAGTGAATTCATTGGATATAGAATCTGAAAGGGCTTCAAGGGAATCCATCTATCAAAAGGCAAGAGATCGTATCTTCCAAAACGGTGAAGCTGAAGAAGACGAAGATGAAGACGAAGATGAAGAAGAAGAAGAAGAAAAAGATGAAGCAAATGATGATGATGCCGATGATGATAATGACTATAATGGAAGATTCACCAGAGTGATTCCACAATTCCAACCACAAGTAATCCCACCACAATATATTCAAGCTCCAAATGGTAGAACGAACCATCAGTTCATTCCTGCTCAAAACATTTCGAATGGGCCACCAATTCCATTCCAGTATTATCAGTATCCCATGCAAAATATGATTCCTTCCTATGCTCCATACAACGATCAATTCAACCACAACAACAATTATCAACCACATTTTAACAATCATAGAGGTGGTTATAAGAAGAATAGAGGTGGATATAATGGATACAGAAGAAATTATCAGAATTCACCTTCATCAAATCCACATATTCCTTCATTGCCAAATTCACAAAGCTCAAATAACATTGACAGAACAAATGACATTAAAGAGAATAAAGAGTAAATACAACAAATATTAATATAATCATCATCACTATATTAAAAACAAAACTAAATCTCTATATAAAAAACCTTCTGTAGATCAACTCATCCTATTTATTCTTAACGATATCAACGGCCCAATTCAAAGTCAAATAAACGTTTTTATCATCATCAACGAACTTCGATTGAGCAGAATAACTGCCTCTTGCCAATAATCCACTTGGTGCTTCAGTCTCTGGTAATGTAACCTCATAAAATGGCTTTTCCTTAGTGTTTGGAGCATATGAACCCAATGGATCTTCCACTTTATCGACTCTGATACCTGCTTTCTTAATAGCTTGTAAATATTTGATACCAGTGACGATTTCATGTTGAACTTTGAATTTAATTTGTAATTTATATATTGATTTCTCTTTGATCTTGAATGGTGATTTAGGTAGGTTTTGTAATGTGATTTCATTGGTCAGATCAGTGATTATTGGTTGTTCACCATCGACTAGCAATCTCATTTCTAATATGACTACTTTTCTCTTATCATTTGGATCAATTGGTAATGGTTCACCACCTAATAAACCCAATGATTTTTTCCATTTTTGTAATGATTCATCTTCCTGGTCCAATTTGGCGTATTCGTCGACTGTCTTTTTGGCTGATGGTTTGTAATTGTCGTTTTCAGCCACTAAATCGTCTTCTTTGTTCATCTTGAAGCTCAATTCGTTCTTTAAATTGAAATAGACCAAATTACTGAGAGAATTAAATTGAAACTTGAAACGAAACTTGAAACTTTCGCGGGCGTTACGTAAGCGTCGGACTTATTACGTAAGCCTCGGGATTACCGGGCTAGGGTCTCGGATTTAAAAACCGGTTGAATCCGAAATCTTTTTATCTTTATACTGAAATAAATTTCATGTTTTGTACTCTTTCTCTCAATAATTATACTACTTATTCGCTATCATCGCCATGTCATACTCGCTTCCTGCTGTCACGGAGCTCCACACGCTTTCCAAAGATCAACAAATCGAACTATTGAACAATTTATTTGAAAAACATCAAGCAATCCATGATTTATTCATTCCTAATCTATTCAATCAAACATATGACACATATTCTGATTTCATTGAACGATCAAGAAAGATTTTATTGAAGTTATCACCATGGGATGAATTGACGAAGGGTATCATTGCTGCACATCCACGATTAGGGATCCCTGCCACATTATCGATCCATTCTAATTCTGAACAAAAATCAATTAATTCTAAAGATCAAAGTGTTTTAGAATCTTTTATTAAATTGAATAACGATTATGAATTGAAATTTCCTGGGTTGAGATATGTTTTGTTCGTTAATGGAAGAAGTAAAGAGGAGATTTTCAAAGATTTCCAAAAAAGATTGGATAGAAATGATTTTGAAATGGAAGTTAAAGAAGCTTTAAATGCAATGTGTGATATTGCACAAAGTAGAATTGATAAATTATTAAACATACCTTCAAACCTTTAAATACACTAATCATTCAAAGCTTAATACAACATATATATAATAATATATAAACAAAAATATAAAAAAACAGCTAGTTAACAAACCAAAATATAGTAAATTAAAAAAAGAATAATAGTTTCATCACCACTTAAAACATAATAGTCATTAAAAGGTTTTCAAGAACAGTCAATAATCATAAGAAATAATCTGGGGTCTTTCTACTGACTGTTGGTTCACCTGGCCTTACACTTGGATCATACTGTAAGAATTGTCTTGTATGTTGTTCATCAACTTCCATGATTGCAGCTTGATTACCACATCTATAACAATAATTTGGAGCTGAAAAAATAGTAACAACACTTTGTTGATGTGACCAAGAATAACCTTCCATGACCAATTGATGTGCTCTTGCAATTAATGATAGTCCATTAGTATGGTTGAATTGTTCAGAAATATCTTGACCAAATGTAAAACCTGCACCTCTTGGACTTATACCCCAACCACCTCTATCATCAGGATCAGACCATAACAAATCACACATTGCACCTTCATGAGGGACTTCTCTAATTCTATTTAATTCTCTAACTTGATCAATAGTTTCAATCATTGGTGATAACCCACCATGTAAACAGAAAATTTTATTATCAACTAATGCAGTAATTGGGAAAAAATCAAATAAATCAGTAAAAATCTTCCAAACATTAGCAGATCCATATTTTCTTAAACATTCATCATAAAATCCATACACTTGAGTAATTTGTCTTGATTCATGATTACCTCTTAATATGGTAATTCTATTTGGATATCTAACCTTCATACAAACTAAATAACTAACTGTTTCAACTGAATAATAACCACGATCAACGTAATCACCCATGAAAAGATAGTTTGTATCAGGACAAGGACCACCAATTTTGAATAATTCCATTAAATCATGGAATTGACCATGAACATCACCACAAATAGTAACTGGAACATTAACAGGTTGAACGTTTTCTTCGTATTGTAACACATCAACGGCCATTTTACAAAGACTCTTAACGTTCTCTTCACTTAATGGTTGACATTTTTCTAAATGTTCGATCCATTCATCTAATTGATTGACGTTTTGTGATGATAATTCAGGTAATGGACCAGTTTTCAAGAATTGAGACCCTGCGAATTCGTTGAATGGGGATAATTTTTGTTCATCATCTTCTTCTAAAGCGGCACCTAATTCGAGGGCGTCTTCCATTTGAACATCTGAGTCAATATCCATTATGATTTAATTAGTTTGATGAGTTAAGTTATTGATGATTAAGGGATAAAAAAAATGCAAATAATACACTGAGAGGTTAAAGTAAAATGTAAGGACAAGATTGGATTAACTGCTGGAACGTGTGACTGAAAATCTGAGACTGTGGAAATTAAATGAATTGCGAAACTTTTGGCTTTGAAATTTGAATGAAATTGAACTTTTTTTGGTGTTTTCAAATTCAGTTTTTGATTCCATTTTGTTGAATTTTTGTTTGTTTTTTTTTGATGTTTTTTTTTCATCGAGAAATTTCGCTGACCAATCAATTATGTCAGCAGAGAGGTAGGGTGAGTGTTCTTGCATTATGAATTATAATTCATCATGTTGGACTCCATCATCTCGTACTTTTATAATTATATATAGCACAGTGTAGTCTACTCTATGTATCAATGTATAGCTCACTATTAACATACAACTACTATCTTTCATCATGAATAATTATATAAATAATTTACTTAAATATCACGTGACATCCGACGGTGAAAACTTCTAATAATTTTCCAGAAAATGGCTTTGATTTTTCATATTTTAATCTCAATTTTGTGTCCTTAATCATCATCAGCTTCAAAATTTTCGATTTTATCACATACTTCGAATCTCCCGGCTCTACAGAGTCAGAATCAGTCACGCACTAGCTTGTTAGAGCAGTAAATAGCCCAATAATAGGACTTAATTTATCATAATTTTACAGAATTTGGCTTACATAAGCCACAATTAACAAATTAATATTTTACCACATTAATAGAAAACACATTAAATTCAACAGAAATACCACCCATCGATTTGAATCATATAATTTCGCTGCTATAATCATCTGAAACCACACACCAGTCCATTGCCAACATGGTAATAAAGTCTAAAGTACCCACAGCAGCGGAAGCAGATGATGACCTACAAGTGTTAAAACATAGAATATCATTGATTGATTGCATATCGAAAGAAAGAATAGTTTATTGTTGTAAAAGTACCAAATGTCAACATATTGGATGTTTTGATTTCAACAGTTTCACTAAACTACACCAATCTGAGGAAGATAAACTCGTTTATGAACGAGTTAATAAAAATAAAGAATTAAGATACATTTATAAAGATTTAAAAGATGTTAATGATAAACTTGAATCAGTTCAAATCTCAAACACTAGTGGAAATAAAGCATTGCTGAATGAAAGGAAATTCACTAAGAAGCATGCTAAACGTATCACTTTGAGATGTCCTTTGTGTGATGTTCAGTTTTTTCCATTTGAATTGGTGTTTGATGATTTTATGGACATTATTGTAAATCATCCATTATTACAAAACGTTACACAAGTTGAAGTCAGTGATGATTTGAGAGTAACACCTGTCTTTGAGGAAAATATACCTAGCACTGAAATAGTCGCATTAAGTGACGATGATAATGAATTTAATGATGAAAATAATGATAGAAAAAGAAGTAATGATAATAATGATGATGTTAAAATATCTAAGATTAGAAGAATAAAAAGGAAAACAATTGTTCTAGATGATGATGATAAGAAAAGAAAAAGAAGAGCGGAGAAAATTAGAGGTCATAATAGAAACTTAGTATTAGAATTTGGTGATGAACCAGTTCCTTCTTGTATGTATGCAACTGAAGAAAACTATGAAGATAGTTCTGATGAAGGACTTTCGATATTTTTCCCAAATGGAACTGAAGATGATCCAGTGATACTAGATTAAATAAATATAATAATAATGCATGTAATTTCAAATAAACAAATATTAATGAACATATACCAGCTAAGCCTGATTTTCTTGTTGTTGAATAACAGGTGTTTCTTTTCTTTCTATTATTTCAACATAATTTCCAGGTATATATCCAGTTTTACCATCTCTTGACCTTACTCTCCACCATTTACTTTCATTTCCCATTGGATCATTCTTTGACAATATAGCAATCAAATCACCTTGTTTCAATTCTAATTCAACTTGTTTATTTTCAGGTATGAAATCGTATAATGCCTTACCAAATTGAATTTTAGAAATATCTAATTCTTGATTATTCATACCTCCTACTCCCATTCCACCTTGTAAGACTTGATTATTAATAGGGATATTTCTTTGCTTTGCAAGATAAAAAACTAGTTTTTTCAATAAATATGGAGTACCAATAACCATTGCCAAAAAGATTAATAATGGTTTCAATGATATTTTTTTAATTTTTTTACCATTTGAATCATTATGATCTTTTAATTTTAATGCTTCAAATTTAGCAAACTCATCAGCATCAATCTTTAATCTATTTGAAAATCTATATCCTGTTAATGTATTCAATATTTTTTTTAAATATTTAATTAATGCAAATATCCCAAAAAATGAACCTAATGTATTCTTTAAATTCCCAAACTGTTCAGCAACTGAAATCATAGTGAAAAAACTAGAATAAGTAGCCATATAAGTAGCTTCCAACATTTGAGCAAATCCTCCAAATGCACCAATTATACTCTCAATCAATTGGAAAGTAGCTTGTGTACTCTCTGCAAACCCTCCATCTTGTGGATTTCCTCCCATCCCACCATACATCCCTCCCATACCCCCCATCCCACCATACATACCACCCATGCCTCCCATACCACCATACATGGATCCCATACCACCGTACATGGATCCCATACCACCATACATTGATCCCATACCTCTGCCATAGCCACCACCATACATGCTATTACCCAGTCCACCACCATACATTCCACCCATTCCTGATGAGTATCCATCGTATGAGTAAGGGCTTGATGAAGAAAGACCTGTGGATAGTGAAGTTGGACGTTCAGGAATTGAAGGTTCTGAAACTAACGGTATTGAAGATGGATCTGAGATTGAAGTTGCTGATGAGATTTCTGGGGTTTGCCCAGACGCGACGGCAGCTGAAGTTCCTGAGGCTGCCTCCCAGGGTTTTGGTCTTGAAGCCATTCTTGTTTCTATTTGAAGATGTTTTGATTATTGAAGATTTAAATAGAAAGTTTTCGATTGTTTTTGATTCTCTTTTTTTTTTCTTTATCGGATATTTTTGATTCTCCACAATTTAGTACCGAGACATAGTTAAGTATGAGTATTGTGATATATAAGAGACAATCCAGTACGATTCGCCACTCACAAACAGACTCACTACACTTGCACTCATTCATCATTATTGTCTATTTTTTCCTGCTTCTTCTTGAGGTATCTCTCACTATATACACACAGATCTATATCATATAAGAACATCAATACTTTCCACTATATTAAATCCATTTCTTAACTTGACTTTACCATGTGGTTTATTCTCAATGAACTTCTTAACAAACTTCTTCTGTCTTGTCAGATTCTTCAAAACGTTTTCCTTTTCATTACTCAAGACTTCATTATCTGATTTCAATTGCCTTATAGTCATTAATAAATCATTGATTAAATCTTCATTACTGTTCAATTCATTACTTGGGAACGTCTTCTGTTGCAATGGGGGAGGGGTTCTAATGACAGATGATAGTTGTGGAGGTAGTTGCTTTGGTAGTTTCAAAGTTTGGAAATTAGTTGATGAAGATGGTGTTATTGATGAAGATTTTGGAGTTGATTCTAATGAGGTCAATGCTGATTTTTCATCTCTTGCATATAAAACTTCTAGTTCCTTTGATAATTCTTCGTTCTCTAGTTTTAAAGATTCCATTTGTTTATCAGTTTGATTCTTATTATGAAGATTCATGATCTTCAATTTCGCTATCTCTTCTTGTAATGTTTCGATTTCAATTTGTGAATCTTTTTGTTTTTGAGTCTCAAGTTCCATCATTCTTAAGGTACTAATTTCTTCTTGTAAAGATTGAAGTTGAATCTGTGTTTCCTTTTCGTTTTGTTCTTTACTATCATTTAATATCCCTAGTCTGGTGATTTCTTCTTGTAAAGAATCTCTTTCTTTAACGAACTCCACTTCCATTTCTTTACTAAGTTGTTCTAATTTCAGATATTCTTCTTTATTCTCATTTAAAATTTGTAAATATTTAGCATCGTCAACTTTATTACCAGCTTGTTTAGATTCCTTCATGATTGATAATTTCTCTCTTAGGATCTCGTTCTCTTCAATTAAAACCTCATTCAACTCTCTAAACTCTTGAAACTTATTAATCTCAGTCATCAACAATAAATTCTCTTCTTCTAATTCTTTTATTCTTTGATATTCATCATCATTAACTGCACTCCATCCACTCTGTCTTCTATTAAGGTCTGGAGTCTCACTAAAGTTGGAAAACCCATCATAATTTGATCCACTTTCTCTTAAAACGTTCTTGGTATTATACCATTGTCCATTATTGTTATTAATATTATGATTATTATTAGAATTGAAAGAAGTTTGAGAACCAGCAAACTTCGAATTATATCCATCTGGAGGAGCGTAATTATACTGCATATTATCAGGATGACGATGATATTGTTGCTTTAATGAAGATGATTGTGATTGAAATGACATTGTGGATCTGGAACCACCTGTGTTTCCATACACGTTATTGCCGTTATTCCCATTAATACTACCATTCACATACTGTTGATACTGATGTTGTTGGATCTGGTGCTTGTTAAACTCATGGAATTGTTTCTGCGTTTGAGTTTTATGATTCTTCTTCATGCTTAGAATATCTAAAGAAGTTTGATTAAGACCATCGTTCCTGCGAGTGTCTAATCTGTTGAAAGTTGAATGGGCCAATAGTGTGGAGTCCCCTTCAAAGTCTGGCATGTTGCTCATGGTGAGAGAAGTGAGTGTGGTGGAGGGAGAACTGAAATAAGCGACTGGCGTGTTTTAATAAACAAACAAAGCAGATTTAAGTTCAAAGAGAAATTGACTTGTTTAAATTAGAAAAGGAAAAAAATTATTCGAGTTCCTTGAAATTGTTTTTAATTTACCCGATTAGGAATCAATTATTAAATTATCGCGTTCGATTTAAGAAAGTGCGCGTTTTGATGAGCGATCTCAGAAATAGACGCGTGTTTTGTCAATCGTGATTCGTGAACCAGTACTTTGATCCCTGAGATCTACAGTTTGGTGTTAATGAACTGAAACTATTTTGTTTTTATTCACACAAAACTTCATAATCTTCTTCTGTTCTTCATTTGTGAAAGATTCTTAGATTGGATTCTTTGACTCGTTCTGAATTTACTTTTCTTTAAACTGATGGCATTCTCTTCATCTTCTGCTTCTCCTTCAAAATCAATATCAACGTCTGTATCTAGTCCTTCTTCTTCTTCTTCTTCTTCTTCTTCCTCATATATATTATCGTCTTCTTCATTCTCTGAATAATCAACATTCAATTCAACTTCATTCACTTTGGTTCTAGTTTCATCCATTTTGTTTCTTCTAATTCTACTAGTCAAAATCACACTAGTATCTAGATCACTATTAATTAACCTTGAGTTTGAAACTATTTGATCATCAGCATCTCTATATTCATCACTATAACTAACATTACTAACATCTTCATTGAGATCAACTCTTTTACTGTCCTTTACAATTTCATCACCATTAACTATTTTAACAATATCACCCTCCTCATCATCTTCTTCATCAACTTCGACAATAATCTTTTTCTTTGGTTTCAAAACAACTTTATTAACATTCATACCAGGATAACAAACTTCATAATCATCAAATTCTAAATCTTCATCAATATCTTCTAAATCTTCATCATCATCTTCTCTATCATTATTATCACTGTTTTTGATTTCATCCATTGTAATAACTTCAATATCTCTTGGATCTTTCAAATCATCTTGTAAAAATTTACTTAGAATTTCAATACTATTCTTCATTGGATCAATAATCATAAATGGATTAGAATTATCATTTCTAACAGTTTCCACCACCGGGTTTGATGAAACTTGATTAATACCACAAGATGGACCTAATATTAATGGTTTCCATAACAAAGCATCTGGATTCAATTTAACATATTTTTTAGATTCCCAATTTTCAATAATTTCATTTATTTTATTCAAATTTATATTTATTGAATATTTCTTGGTTATTGGATTTCTTAATAACCCATCGATTTGTTCTAATCCAACAATGACATCAGATTGAATCATTCCTGATAAATTTGATAGTTGTTCAATTGAAACTTTCAAATTTGATAAATTATTGTTTGATGAATTTATAGTTGAATTTGAATAAATTTCTTTTAAAATATAAGAAATCTTAATCTTCCAAAAATTTCTATAACTTAATAAACCTAAATCACTTAATGGTTTTTCAGGGGTACCTTGTTTAAATTCTCTTTTTGATAATAAATATGAAAAGTCCATTAATAAATTACCATAACCTTTTCTTTGATATATTGGTAACGTTAAAATACAACTCACGTTATAATCTGTTGAATTTAATTTTTCCTTTGAAAAATATCCAACAAAATGATGGATTTTACTACTTGGATCAATTTCTGTAAGAACATAAAACATGAATGGTTCAACGTCATAATATAATGTTTTAGAATTTAAGAATAATTTTGCAATTAAACACAAGTTTTGACAATAAATAACATTTTTACCTCCATCTATTTCAAATATTGAATTATTACCCTCTCTATAGATTTCATTTCCTGGCGGATGATATAAGTCACATTTCAATTTATGACGATATAAAATATATTTTGAACTCATATATTTTAGACAATGTTCACAGATGTATAAAATTTTATTTTTATTATATTCTTCAGGATACGGTGCAGTATACCAAGTTTGAATTTCATAATCTCTAATCTGTATAAATTTCATTCTTGTTGAATCATTATCATTATTCATACTATCATTTATAATTAATGTATTATTTCTTAATCTTTCAGGTTCTGATTTTTTCAATAATTTTTTAAACAAAACTCGATCTTTTTTCAATGGAATTGCTTTATTATTTTGAGAATCTGCTTTTGATAAGACTCCACTATATGGTAATTCATCATTTTCATTAACTCCATTTAAAACTGCACTGTTAAAATCATTACCATCATAATTTTCATCATCAACGTTAAAATCATCATTTATATTATCAGAAATATCAATTTCTTCATCTTTTCTCAATGGTGAAGGATCTCTAAACTGGAAAAATTTACTTCTTGGATATTTTATCTTTAATTTGAAATTATGCTGATTTTTAATAATTGTAACATTTGGATTTGAGCTTATCAATTTATTTCGATTAGTTTTAATTGGTGTTATTGGTGTTCTATCACGACTTCTTGATCTTCTTTCAGTATCTGAATAATTCAATTGATTTCCCCTTTTTCTCAAACTTTTAATCAGTTCATGATTATCATAATCTTGAAATGCCTCTTCATGAATCTTGTCATAATCTTTATTATCAGGAATATGCAAATTTTTTAAAATTGTTTGTCTTTTTCTTTCTAATAATTCTTCTTTTGATAATTCACTACTACTTGATCTACTTGATCCTTGGGAATCATCAACATATGTCGGTTCAATGTATAATGCAGCACTTGATGCCCTTGAGGACCTTCTTGGTGATGCATGTTTCGTCTTAATGGGCGTCTTTACGGTCATATCATTTATGTATGTGTGTTATGAAAATATGAGGATCAAATTGAAATGAGAATTAAATGTAATGATCCTTCGATGAATTGAGGTCTAAATTAGGTGATTGACGAACCAATTGAAATGAAAATAATTAAATGATAGGAAGACGAGTCTTAATGATGGATTGACGCGGTTCAAATGAGTGAATGTTGAAAAATCAAAGAATATTTATTTATTTTGTTTATTTACTGGAAGGTTTTTCTTCAGGATTTTTTAAAACCTTGAAGATTATGACTAAGCACTTATGTAAGCGAGTCATGTGATGCACCTCGGAATAGACCAATAGGGGAATATTCGCGGGTCGGATTATGGCTTTGTATAAACTAGAAAGAGATCATACAATTGGATAATAGTTATATAACATATAATTTAAGAATATCGTAAAAATATTGGAAGAATAACACACAGCACAGCACAGATCAATAAAAACAGACTAACACAAACAACTCAGATCTTCATAATTAAAACATCATTCCAATTTATAATTAATCCATAACTAATATCATCATCATCATCATAATCATCATAATAATTTTCATTTCAAAAAATAGCAAAAATAAAACACACGAGGCACATAAGCATCATATCACCACCTGTTATTTACAGCTCCATACACAATTTCTTCTATAATCATTAATATCATCAAACATATATACTTTCCTCTTCATTTTTTTTTTTCTTTATTTTTTCTAAATTTCGTAATCATAATTATCGTAACAATGCCATTCATTAAAAATTATTCATTACCCTGAATTATTGATCCCTTCTCTCTGTCACATTAAGTCTTTCGTCTTCATTTCTATCCATCATCTTCATAATATTTTTAAATACCTTTTATTGTTTTCTTTTTTCTAATTTCATAAATTTTTCATTTTTCATAAACAACATCTCTCTTAATTAACAAAAAAAAAAGTAAATGTATAATGATACTGTTTTTCTTTAAATTAATTAATTGATGTATCTAATTGAATCCATACTAATAATCACATCTTCTAAACTTCTAAATTTCTAAACCTCTAAATCTCTAAACCACTCAATCTCCACAATACAATCTTATCCTAATAACATCACATAAAGTTTACCAACTCAATGGACTTATTGTCTTGGACCCCAAATATTAGCATTATTATCAAGACTCAAATTTAAAGAATTTAAACCATCATTCAATTCATTTTCAGCTGAATCCCAATGATTAGTTTGATTAATAACAGGTTGAGTTGGGAAAGGAGAAGTTGTAGTTGAAGACAATGGTTGTTGAATTGATTGATTTGAAGAAACGTTTGAAGGTTGATTATATCTTGTAAAAGTTTCAAATGCTGGAGTTGAAGGCTGTGAAGTAGTGTTTGATTGAGGGGTTTGTTGATTAGATGATGTTGGTGTTAATGAAGATTGTTGTTGTTGATTTGGATAGAAATTATTAGAGTTGATTCTTGTTGGAGTTGGATTGTTTCTTAAAATCGCAGCTGAACTTAATGATGGTTGATTACCACTTAATGAAAAGTTAGGTGGGATTCTTGGATTTGAAGCATGTTGTTGAGCTGGAGATTGAGGTAATGATAAGTTCTGACTTGGAGTTCTACCGCCAAATCTTGGTTGAGGTTGATTAGATTGGTTAGATTGTTGAGATGATGGTGATTGTTGTTGTCCATTATATAATTGTGATTGTAATAATGGCAAAGTTGAATGAGATTGAGATCTCAACAAAGGAGTTGGATCACTTAGCAAAGATCTTCTTCTAATTAGGATTAAATTTCCATCACTTGATTCAATTAAGCCTAACCAACCAGATAAAATTGAAACAATTCTTTTATGATTTGGGTTTAAAGAAGCAGGATAAGCCAATTCTGAATACTTTCTATCTTTATCATCTCTGAAAAATAACAGTTGAGTGTAATATTCTAAAGTTTCAGAGTCATTAAAATCAACTTGTTGAGGTTGAATTGGTAAATTATTAACAAATGGAATTGGTGCATAAAATCTTTCAGATTTAACATTATTATTGGTATTATTGTTGGCATTAACATTATTATTAGGATTTGAGGCATTTGAATTAATAGTTGATTGTTGATTGTTATTCATTTGAATAGATTGTTGAGCAGCTTGCTGAGCAGCAGCAACAACACTTGCAGGTGCACTTGCAACAGAGATCATAGAAGCTAAAGAAGCATTTGAAGTTGAACGATGCTGTTCTTCTAATTGGCCTCTTTTTTCTCTTTTTTCCCGTTCGATGCGTTCTCTTTCAGCTAATGGTAACATTTTCTTATATTCAACTCTTAATTTTCTACCTCCAATTTCTCTACCATTCAATTGAGTAACAACAGCAGTAGTTTCATCAGTTGAAGTGAAATTGGCAAAGGCTAAACCTCTGAAAACACCATTATCAAAGTGATAGTTGAATGCATAAGGTAATGGTAAATTTAATTTGGTCATAACGTCTAATAATTGTTCTTTTTTAATAGCAAATGGGATATTTTTAATAACGATAGCAGTTGGGATTAATTCATCATCATCAAGATCATCATCATTATCATCATCATTAATATTATTATCATTATCATCAATATCGTTATTTAATTGGGGTTCATTTTTCAATTCTTCATCATTATTATCATTATCGTTATTATTATCATAATTATCCCTTTTGCTATTAATTCGAGTTTTTTGAGTTTTAACACTTGATAAACTTGGAGAGGCCCCAATTGAACGTGAGTCATAAGTTGCTTGAATGGATTGATTTGAACTCATACCGTTACCATTAATATTTGTATTGCTGTATGAATTTAAATTATTACCATAAGAATTAACAAAATTTTGATTTTCTAAACCAGTATTATTAGAAACTTGTTGTTGTTGTTCAATCCAAGGAGTTACATTCAACACACCTTGTTGCAACCAGTTGGAATTAGCAGAGTTTGGATTGGCTAAATTGGAATGGAAACCAGGTGGTGGAGCAACTTGACCAAAATAACGAGATTGAGTCAATCTTGCAGAACCAGGGGTGTTAGCGATAGGATTGTTCGAATTGACGTTTGAGGTGGATCCCCCATATGCTGATGATGCGTAACCTGTGGATGTTGATGAGACTGAGGTACGTCTTTGATCATCAAAGTTGTTTGGAGTTGTTGTGAATTGTCTTAAATCCATGATTTATTGTTTTTTTTTATTTTCCTTACTTGAATTAAATTTGATTTAAATCGATGAAATTTGGTAAAGAAGGTGTCAGATTTTCTAGTAGTTGTCGGAAGTGACACAAATATTCGAATATGGATCGATTCAAACAGCAAAAGAACAACAGAAAACACACAAAGGAAACAAAATTGAATTCTTTCAAATTGACAAAAAAGTTGAAAATTTTTTAACTAGAAAAGTTTTTACAGCTGGAAAAAAAAAAATCCAAAAAAAAAATCCGCGAATTAAATTTCAAGAAAAGTCAGAAAAACAATTTTATTATCCTGATCTAGTAATTACTATTATAGGAAAGGTTACGATACGATGCGCCCAAAACACACTTTTTTGCCCATTTTTATTTCGATCGACGTGTTTCTCTATCTTTTCATACAGTTTAATCACTATAAAACCAACTAAAATGTCCTCAGCTGTCGCCCCAGGTGGTCAAAAAACCGAATTGAAACGTCGTAACAACGCTAAATCCAAAGTTGCTGAAACTCCAACTTCAACTAGATCTGCTGGTTTTGGTGGCTCTTCCTCTTCTTTACTTAAATTATACACCGATGAAGCTCAAGGTTTAAGAGTTGATCCATTAGTCGTTTTATTTTTAGCTGTTGGTTTCATCTTCAGTGTTATTGCTTTACATGTCTTAGCTAAAATCACTGGTAAAGTCTTCTCCGCATAAGCATTGATTCATGAATAATAATTAAAGAAAAATATTTAATAATGTACACTATCTGATAAGTACTAATTTGTAGTGATATAATCTATTTACATTTATTTTTAATTAAACATGCCAGTCATTACTTACAAATCTTTCAATAAGGCTTTAATCACTTCACTAACATAATCTTTATGGACATGATGTTTTTCAATACCTTTCTTATCAACCTCATAACTCCATTGCCAATCTTCATGATTTTCATTATATGATTCTTTGAAATATTCAGTATTTTCCCATCTTTTACCTCTTATTTCCAATTCGACAATTGGATAATTATTTCCAATGATAGCAATTATTGGAATCCCACACATTTTAGCAAATTGGATCTTTGCACCAAATCCTAAGCTTTTTCTTAAATCAATTTGGGATGAGATTTCATCTTTTTTTAATATTTGAACTAACTCATCTTGAATTGATTTATATTTATCATTACTATTAACAATAGCAACGTCATATGGTGAGATACTTGAAGGCCAAATTAATCCATTTTCATCTTTTGTGATTTCAGCAATAGCACCAATGATTCTAGTCACACCAATACCAAAACAACCCATTTCATAAACTTCAGGTTTATTATGTAAACCTATGAATTTTGCATTTAATGGAGTTGAATAACGTTTACCTAAATAGAAAGTAT
Organism: Phaffomyces opuntiae; assembly: GCA_003707165.2. Classification (NCBI taxonomy): domain Eukaryota; kingdom Fungi; phylum Ascomycota; class Saccharomycetes; order Phaffomycetales; family Phaffomycetaceae; genus Phaffomyces; species Phaffomyces opuntiae. The sequence continues at coordinate 66,262 of PPNH02000073.1, forward strand.
GACCAACTTCAATTGAATTTAGTTCTTTTAAATGACCAGCTTCACAAGAATTACAGATTTCATCCTTTGAAGCTTCAATTATCGATAAATCATTAATCATTGAGAAATTATTTTTTTGAAACATCTTTAATGGAAAATCAGGTAAATTTGTTTGATGATTAATTCTAACATCCATTATTCTTATGATTTTTTTCAAAATTAATTCACTTTCATCATCACCTTTAAATTTCTTAATAATTTCTTCATTTGTTAATATTGAAGATTGTTTAAAATCAATTTTATCATCTTCTGGAATCACATCATCCCCTTCTAATTGATCTTTAATGAAATTTGGAACCAATACTCTATCACTTGGATAATAAGCAGCTACTAAAGTTTGATTATCATTAGTTAAAAAATACTTAACTTTTGAATCTTTGGCAATTGGATCATTTTCTTTAGGTAATGAAATAGTCTTTTCAATATTTGAAACAGAATGACAATTGTCACATTTATATAAGATATCTTCACCAATTTTATTAACAAAATGCCATTCTTGACTTAAATCTCCTCCAATATCACCTGAATCTGCTTTTGCTCTTTCAAAAGGAACTTTCAAATCTTTAAAGATCTTAAAATATGCATCATTAACTTTATTATAAGTGATCATTGCATCTTCGAAAGATTTGTCAAAAGAATAAGCATCTTTCATTAAAAATTCACGACCTCTTAATAAACCAAACCTTGGTCTTTTCTCAAATCTATACTTTCTCGAGATTTGATACGTTAATAATGGCAAGTTATTAAATCCAATCACATTTTGATTGATTAAATTAGTTATTTCTTCTTCATGAGTAGGAGTTAAACAAAAATCATAATTTGATAAATCGTTAACTTTTAATTTAAATAATTCTTTATTTTCCCAACGTTGAGTTAATTCCCATAATTTTTTAGAGCTTAATGATGATAATTCGAATTCTTCAGCATCTATCTCTCTCATTCTTTTATGAATGATGTATTTTAATTTATTCAAAACTTTTAAACCTAATGGTAACCAATGGATCAAACCTGAATGTGGTTGATTTATAAACCCAAGATCTTGAAGTAATTGATGTGATGTTAACTTGGGAATTTCATTTGGTCTTATTCTTTTAGAAAGAACATGATTCGATGAGATTGAAGAAATGAGCCTTTTAGTGAGAATCATTCTTTTCAATAATATTAGTCGTGAATCTTGCAGATCAACATCATCAATTATTATGGGAACTAAATCAAATCTTTCTGAGGATGACTAAGCAGCAGGGTAAGCATACCCCGGAATATACCAGTAGAATATTGTACCATATCTGGTACAAGAATTCTAGAATCAGTAGTTTTGAGGCAACGGAAAAACTACCATTCATAATAATTACAGAGATCGAGGAAAACTTAACTTCCTATTATATTTATATAGATAGACAAGAAGAACACATCAATTAGCCACCTTTAATACTACAGAGAGTACTATTAACACCTCCGCTAGATCGGCTTCTTCTAGCTCTCGCTCCTGTAGCGTTAT